>KZ539388.1:7930-23719 GCA_000934665.2 Catajapyx aquilonaris
GGGGGGGGGGGGGGGGAATCTCCGGGTCAGTGATCCTGCAGAGGTGGCAACCCTAGCCAGAATACTTGGAACATTGTACATGCACATAGATAGAAAATGCTATTGTAATGCACCCTTGCTAAAAACGTCCGATAATACAAAATTGTATTGCTTGCTATCATACCATAGTAGGCTACTGGTAACCTAACTCTCAACCTAATTTTCTATCAGCATATTTTAAAATGTGTCTGAAACAACTCACTTGCACAAGTAGCATCCCAGTTTAATGATTTGCAACAGCAATGAGGGGAGAATTACTGGTGTTGGTCACTGGAAGAGCACCATCATAGCCTCCTTTCGATTGCATCTGTGTTTGAAGGGCTTGGAGGTGTGAAGTCCCCAGCTGCACATCGCCTGAACCGATGTGACCTGTGTGCCGGAAGTTCATGGGCTCCCCGATCATAGATCGGTCAATCCTCTGCCTACGTTTCTGAAATAGTGATAAAAAGTGTTGGGTAAATATGGAGTGTGGAGACATCCTGTGGCAACATACTCTGGGTGGCTGCTGAGTGATGCAACAGGAAAACCACTGAACCCAAACTTCTCCTGCCATATCAGGCAATGCACACATAACCTGGAATAAGAAAAACATTTAAGGCCTTTTCTACATTGCATGCACTAAGAGTGTGAAAAAAGTTCCAGTCTTTTTAAAATTACAGTAAAAAATAAAATAAAATGCCAATGTTGACCATTATGTTACCGTATTACCTCTCATAAAGCAACATGCTGGTATAAAACGAGGTCGACCAGCTTACCGATATAACCAGGGGGTGGCAAGCATGCCGCAATAACCGAGGTAGATTTCCGTAATTTTGATAGTTGCCAAATTTTTTGCAATGCTTCTGGTACCATACTAAAATAATGTTACAATGAAAATGGGTGAGTGCACAGGCTGTGAGAATATGCAAGTTCTGTTGCACAGTGTATAACTGATAAAAAATGTAAAGTGTGTGACCAATCCCATCATCAGCCTGCTTTGACAGGGGAACCCCCTGGTCCAATATACTGTTTAACCCAGATACGCCGAGTGTCCCCTATAGGGGACACCTGCACAGTTGTCGTTTTTAAATAACCTGGCATAAACATACATGCATACAAACTTTCTCTTTTGGATACAGTGAAACCTGTGTATAGCAGAATAGCACAGTGCCCTAAAAAAATCGTAATTGACAAGTTTCCACTGAACATTACGATTTTCCTAGTCATCAGCACCAAACGGGAAAGAGTGGAAGTGAACGCTGCAAGCCGCAAAGCATTGTGGGCAGAGAGTGGGGGAGAAAATAAAGTGGTGCTGTTGTTGCGGATCGCGAGCAAACCATTTATATAGTAGGGCCTATGGCATATCAGCCGTTTCCACTATATTCGACATGGTATTTATGTCCTATGCATACACCCGTTCCCGGAAAAATTCCGCAATGGACAAGTTTTTGTAATACTCAGGGTATGTTATGGACATGTTTCACTACATATCTATCTAGAATGAATCCTGTCCATAACGGACCCTGAACATAACAGAAACTTGCCTATTGCGGATTTTTTCTGGTAAATGGCGCATGGAAAGTACACGATTTCCGCGTCGAATGTAGCGGAAATTGTGTAAATTTCATATGCCAGTTACCAGAAAAATTCCGCAATAGGCAAGTTTCCATTATACACAGGGTCCATTATTTTAAATTTTTTTGTTCAAATTTATTTTGCCCGGTGATAGGCCTACATAGTTGGGCGGTGGTACACCACCATCAATTTTCTCGTCCTATTTTTCTTTCCTCCGGTGCAAGGGGACAGAATAGGGATAATGAGGGGGGGGGGGTGCAGGTGCAATGTCTCAAGTTGGGGGTCGTGTGCAGTCCCCCAGGGGGCCAAGCTACAAGACACCCCCCTAGATGCGGGTCAGAAACCGCCCACCGACACCGCACCTCCTCATGAATGGGACAAGGATAGGGAAGGAAGGAATCGGCTGTGGCCTATTATTTAGGAAGCAACCCCGGAATTCTCCTGGGTGGACTGTGGGAAACCACAGAAAACCACGGTTAGGATTTCCGGCCCCGGGGCTCAAACCCAGGACCTCTAGATTAGCAGTCGGACACTTTATCCACTCCACCAAACTGCTTCGGTTCAGGGTCCGTTATGGACAGGATTCACTGTATATTTATAATAATAATAATAATAATTCATACCCCGTTATCAGCCTTTTTCGGCTCTTTAGGGGGGAAGTTTTTCTTTTGCCCGGAACTCTTTGCTTTCATTTCACTGCACTTTTTGGGATGGGATAGGGACGGAAGGCAGCGGCTGTGGCCTGTTAATTATGGAAACAACTCCGGAAATTCCCTGGAAGGACCGTGGGAAACCACAGAAAACCACGGTCAGAGTTGCTGGCCCCGGGATTCGAACCCAGGACCTCCCGATTAGCAGTCGGACGCCTTATCCACTATGCCAACCTGCTTCGGTGACTGTATATTTATATACAGCAAAACCTGTACATATCTGAATAGCACGTGACTCTAAAATTCCGCAATGAACAAGTTTCCGTTATACCCTCCTGAGACCCGAGAAGCCATCTGTGCAATTATTTAGTAATACTTTGAAAGAACCCACTGTAGTGGAGGTGTAGAAACCATTTTTCAGAATTTCATATTTTTGTTGCAATCACTTATTGCAGAATTAGATGTACAATATATAGGATAATATATTATATTAATATATTATTAATATATTATTATATATTACTTATTAATTAATTAAATACCATTCCTTCTCTATATTTTTCAATGAATTTTTAAAAAATCTTTTATCTTTATGTCAATACAGCAGCCTATATCTTACATTTTCCTTGTACAGTATATTTATTTTTATTATTTATTATTTTACCCCATGATACAACTGTAAGCCATTATAGGGGGGTGGCCTACCACCATCAGTTTTCTAGTATTTCATGCTTTTTTTCTTTGTTCTCCGTGCAGGGAAGCAAGGAAATGGGGTAAGGATAGGGATTTTTGGGGAGGGGACACAGGTGGAAGTGCAAGGCCGGAAAATGGGTCGTGTGCAGTCCCCCAGAACTCCAGAAGTCTAGGTTGCCAAGACGCCTTCTTAGGCGCGGGTCTAGACCCACTGACGCAGGCGGAAGGGAAATCCCGGGCAGGGATCGAACCCGGGACCTTCCCCTCAGGAAGCCGAGACGTTACCATCTCAGCCACCACGCCTTCCCCCCTTGTACAGTATATAATTATAGCCATACTATAGGTTACATTTGCCGAGTGTCCCCTATAGGGGGCGGCCCTTTTTTTACAATCTAGCATTTCATACATTTTTTAAAATCATTTTTGTTGTGTTTTGGGGACTATTGTGAACTAATAAAAACAAACAAAAAACAAAATTTAAACAAAAAATCTTTCCAGCATATCTGGGTTAAATAGAGATTATTGCCAAACATTGCCATTGAAAAAATATATGGTACAGGTACCCTATTCGAAAAATGTACCTTTTCAATAGCCTTTATGTGAATTTCGATTTTCAGGCAAATGTCAAGTTCGGAAAGGATAATGTAACTTATGTGAAAACCTTGCCTTATACCGGCATGCTGGTATAGCCACTACATCATGCATTTCGAAAAACTGGTCGACCTCGACTACACCGGCATGAGAGGTAATACGGTAACAGTGGGCGACACGGTGGCGGAGTGGTTAGCGCCGCAGCCTTCCACCTCTAAGGTCCCGAGTTCGATCCCTGGATCGGACAGAGGCTACTTATGTGGATAGAGTTTCGATGGGTTCTTTCCATGTTCGTGTGGGTTTTCTCGGGGTTCTCCCGTTTCCTCGCACTATCAAAATCCATCACAGCAAAGGCAATGATTAAAGAGGGTTAATTAAAAAGACGATCCCCTAAAAAGCCCAAGGAGGCTTATCACGGGGTATCCATTATTATTAATACGGTAACACAGTGAAAACTATTAGCCGTATGACCAATGGTATATCCTAAACAAATGATTAATTCCATACAAATCACGTGGACCAACCACTTGTTCTGGATTTATGATCAATCATGCAACTAGTGCTAATAGTGCTTTAGTGAACCTTAAACTTTCAAAATTGGGTGTCACCTACTGTTGGTATAAGCATCGAAATCTAAGCTTTTGAAAGTTCCCCGACCCTTCTGCGGTCATATTGAATATGAAAAAAATTACCAAGTGCTACTTTGCAAACCTGGATTTTCACAAAAAATATATCCAAAATCTGGCATAATTTTTTTAATGCAACATACCAGAACCAACCTGCACTACAATTACTATTGCAAATGGCCAAATCAATCTTCAAGACAGCTCACAGGAGAGAGCCATGAGACCTTTCACGGAGCTATTATGTGGCGACCCTACTGGACTATGCTGAACTCTATAGGTACAAAAGGGAAGAGCTACATGTGGGCCCAACATGGCCGCCAGCGACCATGTTGGGTCCCCCAATGTAGCGCTTCCCTTTTGTACCTATAAAGTTCAGCATAGTCCAGTAGGGTCGCCACATAATAGCTCCGTGAAAGGTCTCATGGTGCTCTCAGGTGAGCACCTCATGCAAAACGCCCCTGCAGGTGATAAGATAAGATTGTGGGGGAAGTGTCCGGGGGCTGCTTCTGCCCATTCTACTTCATCAAAATTTAAATATGGCCAGTTATGATTTTGTATTTGTATGTGGTTTCCCAACTTTCTGGCAGCCTGCAGTATAAATTGAACCCATTTGCAACTTTCTAAGATGGCCAAACAAAATTCTGCAAAAATTGTTTCATAACCCGCACAAATTTCATTATAGTGTCCATGTTGTGAACTAAAATTCAATTAGTGTTAAGTATCACCAGGAAGCACAATCAAACGCAATCTTAACTCAAAGCTGCTCAGTGGAAAATAATCTAAAACCATGCCTACAGCCAGTTGAAAAAAAAAACAAAAACAAAAACAAACAAACAAACAAACAAACAACTAATGAATCAGTTGCAGAAATTGCTTTTGAGCAAATGATAGCATTGTCTAAAGACTCAGAGACTCACCTTCTTGTAAAGAGTAGTCGCCACACTACAAGACAATTCTGCCAGTTCTGAAAGATCAAATGGATCATAAATAACCATTAGACATGTGTAATTCAGGCAACATCTACATACATTGACCTGAAGGTTGAAAAACAACAACTGAACGCCTGAATAATGCACAAATGGTCTGGAAAGTTACATGCTGCAATTCTAAAAACAGCCCAGATATGAAGTTGTTTGTGCATTGCATTTGAAATAATATCCAAATAACCTTTTTTACCTCACCATAAAAAATATTTTCAATGGTATATCTGCCAAAGCAGCATCTCCATGTCTCCGTGTAAAGTCTTATTCTCACATACATGCAAGTGATTTTCAATAAAATGCAAGACACAAATCCAGGGTCATAATCAGCAACTCTGCTGCTTTGGTGCCATAAGCATAAGTGTCAAACTTGCACATATTTTTAAAACATCTTAATTAGGGTACATAAAAATGTTTCGTCAACATATTTGTGTAAGTCATTTCATGTAACACAATATTAATTTTAATATTAATTTCTTATATACCTAGCTCATGCAATGTGCTTATGCCAGTTAACTAAAGAAAGTGNTGTTCCATCAAACATTAAACTGTAACATCTGTTACATATTGCATTGTCGACATACCCAGCAAGTCCGACCAATAACCTTAAAGTGACATCTAATCACATGAAGATGAAAAGCTTCCTACACAGTCAGGTTAGAGATCCAAGTTATTAATATAACATTAGCTGATGGATTGCTCAAGGTGTTCCTAACAATGCCTTATTCAACAACACGTGACAGGATGATTTCTGGAAATGGACTTAGCTTAATACACCATATTCCCAATTATCCCACTGCACATTATCCGTGTTACATAAATGTTATCCGTGCATTGCCAAAAAATAAAATTCAAAATAAAAGTTCGAAAAAATGTCAATATGTCTCGCAAACAAAGAAATATAACGAACTTTTTCTAGAAGAGAAACTGAAAATCTATGGTAAGTTTTATTATTTTGATTAAACCTACCTTATTTAAAGCAGCACACACTATGTACAGTAGTACATTAAAATCTCTGAATAGCTCATTTTTACGGTATCTAGGACCACTTTCGGATTATAATCCATGCTTTCTGATTATCAGGCGACACCCCTGCATTCATTAGCCCAGATAATTGGGAGTATAGAGTACTTAAAAGTTAGCAACCCTGGGATTCCTATAACACCACGGAATTCAACAATTTTTCGTATAATCCTACTTACACCAAGCCGTGGCAGCTTCAGTTTGGAGTTTAGATATCACAGGTAAAACTCTGATATCATTAACAAGCTTAGAAGTCCAACACAAATGGCCAGTAATTCCTTCTGCAATGCATGGGTTCACCAACTATTTTAACTGCCAGTTATCAGCTAACTGTAGCTTACGTTTGTTGACACAGCACGTTTAAACTCCAATGAACTCTTACTAGTCAATTAAAATGTAGGAAAAACTGGGCATAGGAACCCAGGACCTACACACATAACGAATCCAAACAATTTTTTATTCCAACTGGTACATTGCTGAAAATATGCCAATTCCTGCAATTGGCCAATTTAAGCCGCTGCCTACGTGCTTGACAACAGCAGTTTACTGCCTCATCTTCCGAGCTTACAACACAGCTATTAATAAGTAGCATGATTTTTTAAAAATTTCCCAGACACAGCATTACCTATGCTAAAAACACTACTTCTAAACAGTTGTGCATTCCATTCTGGCATATCCATATACACAATTTTTGTCTTTATGCATACAGACATCGAACAGATGCCATCATGTTATTCAATTATAACATGCCAATAAGGTCCCACTCTGCATCTATTCCATCAAGTTCGCATCAATTAAGCCATTATTTGATTGCTGAGCCATGATGCCCAATAGCACTCACTGTTTCAGCTTATTAATGAGGTTCTTACAATAGAACAGCACAACAAAGTTCGCTCTCGACACTGCTTGCAATATCCCATGCACCAAGGTACTCTTGGCACAGCATTATTGCGGACACTCCCATAAGAAAAGCATCCAGTGTCTGGAATATTGTGCTGATAGTACCTGCCCCTATTTCCACAGTATTACTAGTCATGTGCAGAATATCCGGTTGATGAATGTTTACACTGTCTGGGATCGCCCTGCCTACTGAACCCCACCTATAGTCCTGGAGATTGGCGAGTATCCAGCTTGCAGCCTGAGGTATGGTGACGGTCTTGAAGTGAGAGTGGACGGCACAAAGAGACAACAAGGGGCGGCACAAAGCACGTACAATTCCGTGCTTCGACTCCGACCTCCGAGGCAAATGATTCACCTCCGGGCTGCTTGACCACACACCGCAGACGTTTCGTATGCCGGGAGATGGCAAGTTACACATATGGTCAATAGATGGCAGTATTACGAGCTAGGAAATCAATATGGTGCTTTTGGCGCCATCTGTCTGTACGTAGCACAAGGAACCTGTTCATTTGTAGGTTTGAGTTGAAGGACGAGCCTACTACCTGGTTTTTCTTTTTTTCTCTCTCATTTTTTAAGAAAAAAAGTGTAATGACGTTTGTTGAACTTGTCATAAGCGCAAAATACGAACGTAAAAGAAAACTAACCAGTAGACCATGGAGCCCCTTTTTAGATCAAATTAGGGCAAATGAGCGATGACCCCGGATAAAACATCTACGTATAATTGCGAAACCACCATACCTATATAGTATGCATCTACAGCATAAACCATTGCATTCTAGCATGTCTTTTACAGCATAAATCATCAATTTCTATGTTCTAATTACCACCATAAATGGCCATCATGTTGGCAAGCATATCATGCAATGGGGCACGCATAGTGACAAGCATAGGCAGCCAGGCTTGATTCAAAAGCAGGGATTACTGCACTACTATAAAAATATATATTATCACATCAGTTTTCATTTTCTATCATTATAATAAACCAGGGTCAAAAAATGATACCACCAATATTAGATGGAGAGGATTTTCTAATGTGAATGTGAGCTCAATATAATATTATGAAACATGATATTGTGTAGCCTACAATAGCAACTACAATAGAGAGTCAAAATATCACACAGTATGGTATACTTTATGTAAATTTTTTACATTGATACAGAAACTATATGAGTATCCTGCAAAATGTTGTTTCACTAGAACATTCTTCTGCCGCCAATTATGTTGCTGAAGGGCACATCAGCTAGGGATGTAGAAACTGTCTTCCCCCTACAGGAAATAACACCCCTCACAATCTGAAAGCCAATCATATTTATTCTATGAAAAATGACTGCCAATATCAACTGCTAATATTCCTGACCTCTTGCTGGTAGGAATGCCATTCTGTTATCTTGAAAAACTCAAAGAAAACTTCTTCTTCACTTGGGATGCTCTCTATTACATAGCGTTTGAGTTGAAGAAGTTGCACCACATTTTTGAATGTTGCTAGCAGATAGCGTGGAATCAGGAGACATTTGACCCTCGGTGAGCTGCTGATAATCATGCAGTTGGCCAGGTCTTCCCCTGAATAAATTACATACCAAATGTGCAGGTGACACAGTACCATACCATGCAAATGAACAAAGGGTGATGAACAATAGCTGGTGTGATATAGGGCAAGCAGTTCAAAAAGTACTACGTTTTAAATTGCAGAACTAAATGTGATAAACCATTAACACAATGCATGAAATTTAAAACCTTGTTCCTATTTTGTGGATTAAAATAATATTGTATTTGCCATTTACAGGTTTTTTACTTCACTTTTCACTTTGATAATAAACTTTGCATGAGCACAAGTGTATGGAAAAAAAGACACTGACCTACACAGAAAGCATGTCCCTTCCTGTATTCGCACACCTGCATATAATGCTCGACAATCTCAGGAATTTTCTGAGAAGTGACGTTCCTCTCTGTGTTAGCAAAATAGCTCTTATAGTAATCCTGGGGCTCTCGGGGAGAAAAATATTTTTTCCTCGTATCAGGCATTTTTGGAGCCTTTCCTGCAGAAGGCTTGTCTTGAGAAGTCCTCTGAAAAGACTTGCTTATTGGAGCTTTGTTTTGTGTAGGCTCGCTTTGACCTGTCTTCTGAGCCAGTTTGATTGAAGCTCTGATTTGAGCAGATTTGATTGAAGCTCTGATTTGAGCAGATTTGATAGGAGCTCTGCTTTGAGCAGGTCTGATTGGAGCTCTGATTTGAGCAGGTCTGATTGGAGCTCTGATTTGAGCAGGTCTGATTGGAGCTATGTTTTGAGCAGACTTCCTTTCTGATTTGCCTGAGGGTGATGGCAAGGCAACATTCAAGTCACATGAAGCCCCAAGTATGGCTTCACTAACAAAAGACAGTTTGTTCTCATTGTATTCAGGTGCTGGTTGCATTGGAACTGTGGGCTTGAGTTCATATGTAACGGCTCCTTTCAGTTTTGGTGTCTCCAGCACACAGATGGTGCGAACCAGCTTGCAAGTACCTTCTACCACAAAGTAGGTGTATGTAGGACACTCTGCACCTGCTGGAATTAAAAATAATGGTGATTCTCACAAATGTAACAACTGAGGAACTCATCATGTGGGGTGCCACAGTGGGCTGTAGGCCAACTGTATTCGTCCAATTATCAACGTCCAATGAAAAGTCATATATACAGTACAGTACAGACTGTATACTTTATGTAGTAGTGCGCAGTACACAAATTCTGAGACTGGCCTACTTTTTGGTTTAAAAATCTGTAACAAAATAATGCCTGTTTTAGACTTGTCTTTAGTAGTGAAATTTTATTTTTCTTCTGGGGAGCAAAAACTCTGTCAAAGAGTGGATTGGCATGACAAAACTACATTTCTAATTTTTTTTAATGCACCAAAGGGCGTCCTGCTGAGAGGGAGTTTATTGTCGTAACTATAACTTAGGTTTTTCTTATTGTAAGGTAGGCTACTGTATAAACAACCCTTACTCACACAGCATTCAGCTCACAATGAATCACGTGGTGATGACCCAAGTCACGAGGACATGCTTAAAAAATGTATGCAGAGCTCAGCCAGATCAATTGTTAGAAAAATAAAAGACGAGAATGCATGTGTTGTCAATAATGTGAAATTTTTACTGTACTTGTCCAACTTAGGAGGAAAAAATGTCTCATCTTCCAAGATAGAACACTGCAACTTAGCAACCATTTTAGACATTATATACAAGGATTGGGCTTTTTGACGGTTTCAAAAAAACACCCAACATAGGGAGGGTACAACTTCACAGATTTTTCTTTTTTCTTTTTTCTTTTTTTTTTTTACCCTGTGCTAGGCATCAAAGGCCTCTTTGGGGGGTGGCACACCACCATCAGTTTTCTCTGTGTATTACACTTTTCTTCATTCACCGGTGCAAGGAGTCAAGGATGTCGGGTAGGGGTAGGGATTTTTTGGGGAGGGAATATGGGTGCAAGTGCAATGTCTACAAATGGGTCATGTGCTGTCCCCCAGGAGGTTAGGTTGCCAGACACCTCCTTGGTGCAGGTCAGAGACCCTCCCGACGCAGGTGAAAGGAAAGTTCCCCAGGCGGGGATCGAACCTGGGGCCTTTCACTCAGCAAGCCGTGACGTTACCATCACGGCCACCACACCTCCCCCAGATTTTACTGTATTATTACATAAGTTACTGTGGCTATAGTGCTCAAGTCTTAACATATACCCATACCTGCTGATACATAAATTCTAGGATAAGATATCAAATATATGAATTATTGCCACTAATTACTCAGGTTTGATAGTGGCACCAATTCACAAACCATAAAAAATTATATTATTACCTACCAAATTCGCTACCAGTACTGGTACGCGATGAAAAAGAGCATTGTACTAGACTGTCACATAGGGACTTGGGTAGGTAAGACAATGATTCTTAATGCATCTGATTCGTGTAACTGACTAATGTTCGCTGGCATTAATTTGGTTACCGATTGGTACATGAACACTTTCTACCCCTTCACATTAACCTTGAATTGGGCCTAGGAATCCATCCAGTGCAGTGGTGGCTAGATGACCAGGAGTTGCTACTCAAAGCCTGTGTGCAGCACATGCACATGAAGCAAGTTCATTAATAAATTCTGCAATTATGAGGTCAGTACCATGGGAAGGCTACTGTCATCCTGGGGTAGCAAGATTGTTGCTATTATTAAACTGTGTACTGTAGGCCTACAGTACTGTAGAACTAATAATAATTCATACCCCGTTATCAGCCGGCGGCTCTTTAGGGGGGAATTTTTGTTTTGTCTGGAACTCTTTGCTTGCATTTTTACTTATTGCTCTTTGGGAGAGGATAGGAAAGGAAGGGGGCGGCTGTGTCCTGTTTATTAGGAAACAACTCCGGAATTCTCCTGGAGAAACCGTGGGAAACCACAGAAAACCACGGTTAGAGTTGCCGGCACCGGGATTCGAACCCAGGACCTTCCGATTAGCAGTCGGACGCCTTATCCACTATGCCAACCTGCTTCGGTCAATAGTAGCCTACTGTAGAACTAAAACAGTACCTGCACTGGTATTGTATGTTAGATATTATTTTGTTTTCCAGTAACTTCTATTTGACAAGTAGCAGCAAAAAAGTAATGAAATACCTTGTAGGCCTATTATACGTTTACTCCCACCAAAGAACTGCTAACAGAATTCCGATAATGGAAGTGTTAAAAAGGTCTCAGGCTTTCTTAACAGAAAAAAGCAGTGGGTCAGAGCAGAGGGAAGAAGAGAATATCCCAATAGCTCTTCAAAACTTAAGTTTTGCACAAAAAACACTGATACAGAATGCCACAAGTAGTGTGACCATTACCTGACAATTTATAGTGAAGATTGGGATACTCCTATTGTGACAAGCACAAAACGATTTGAAGCGGTGATGCCTGTATTTTGTGCAGTCTGATGCAAGGCACTCATGTCCAAATGAGATAAAATGTGACACCCTGCAGTGACTAGCAGACACACACCATGGAGAAAAGAGGATGCAAAACTCCAAAGAGTGACAAAATCATGCCTTCAGGAATGTTCCACTGCAAATCTTTAATTCACTCTCCAAAAATTTGTGTCAAATTGGGATATGCTCGTCTTCCTCTGACTCAAAATAATTACAAAGGTTTGGTATTAAATACTCACGAGCTACTTTTAGCATGAGTTCATCCATGTTGTATTTCACCAACTTGCATCGTTTCCCTATGTTTTCCTTTTCCTGCTTTGTCCAGTTTGAGAAATAGGGAAGTACAGAGAAGACCCTGCCCAGCTTGGAGACATTGGTGAAATCTGCATATGAAGCAACAGACGATTATATTGGTTGGGTGTGGGGATATAATTCTGGGGATGGAGTTGACAGTGGTGGTTCCTTCAGAATCTACCCCATGTCCAAAGAATGGAGCAAGCTTATGAAAAGGGTATGAGGGGAGGGTTGTTTCTTGATGCACTTGGGGGAGCTAATGTGGGTGGGAGGGCTTCAGTGTACACTTCACCTGAAAGATTTCTGGCATTCTTGAAGTAAGCAATATACTGAGCATGACAAACATTTTTTGGGAATCCTAATGTCCAGGGCTGAGACATTCCCATATATAATATATTATGATATACTGTATTCACAGGGAGGCGAAGTGGCGCTGCGGTAACGTATGCGCCCACGGATGTTAAGGTCCTGGGATCAGATCCCGCCTGGGGACACCCACTTCATCTCGTGAAGAGTTTAGGGCCATCTCTGACTTCATCTCGGGTGGTATTTCCGATAGACTAAACCACTCAGGGGAGCTCACAAAATGACCAATATGTCATTGCACTGCACTTGCATATCCCCTCCTGTCATCCTCCCTATCGCTCGTGGTACCCCAGGCGTTACGGTTAATAATAATAATAATAATAATAATAATAATAATAATAATAATAATAATAATAATAATAATAATAATAATAATAATAATAATGCTGGGGTAATGTGCTTTCGCCCCCACATGGAGGCATATCGAACCTTTATTTATTGAGGTACCTTTTGGTGCCTATTCATTTGAAACGCCCGGGCCCACGGGCAGGATGACAGGAGGGGATGTGCAAGGTGCAGTGCATTTTTAGTGAACTCCCCCGGGTGGTTTAGTCTGTTGGAAATACCACCCGAGACGAAGCCAGAGGTGACCCTGAACTCTGCACGAGATGAAGGGGGTGTCCCAGGGCGGGATTTGATCCCGAGACCTTAACATCCATGGGCGCATACGTTACCGCAGCACCACTCCGCCTCCCCCGTTACGGTGAAAGGTCCACCTGTAGTAGCGTGTAAAACACAGCAAAATAAAGGTACTGTGCCGATGCCCAAGGGCGGTGCACTAAACCCATTATTATTATTATTATTATTATTATTATTATTATTATTATTATTATTATTATTATTATTATTATTATTATTATATATTCAGCACATGAATACAAAAAGTAAAGCCTAACTCACCATGCGGTCTGCCTGTCGCTAGAAGAGTTGATTCTTCTTTCTTTGTTCTCCTAGAGTCTGGTCCATCAGTCATCTGAACCTTGTGCATGTGATTGCTTTCAGACATAGTTATGATGTAGGTATTACTGAACCAAATCATTCATATTAAGTTTTAGAATTTTACCTTGACATATAGCCTACTAAATTTACTGCTAGGGTAGATCTAACTTTGTCATTTCTCTAAATATTAAAATAATGAAACCATAACTACCACCAAATATATCAACAATAAAAAGTCTTGCCAACTGCAGTTTATACACGTGGTCTTTATGGGCCAGTTACATTAAACATACAGTGCTGGACATATTAGCAGTCCTTAAATGTTAACTTATGTCCATTCAGACACATCTCAGCAACAATTTTCAGCAATCTGGTTAGTACCTGGCCAGAGACAACTTGAGGAATTGCTCTAATGTCATGTACTGTAGTACTGGGTATGGACCCAGTTCTCACTAAAATAGACCAGGAACATGATTGTGGCTGAGGTGCATCTACTAAATTATTGCAAGATGCACATGTATAATCTAAGAAATGTTACCAATACAGCCACAAGAAATTATTGGCTCTCTGCAATATGCACTTCTCTGTCAGTCATATTAATACAGATTTGTAGTCATATTATCCATGATAGACTACAACAGTCATCAATGTATTCTGAGTATTCAATGTATTCTGTAATACTGATTGGTGCACATAAAATGTCTTTCAAAACAAAATACCCACCAGAGTTTGTCCTTCGCAATCCCAGCATAATTATGGCAGCCATTGCTATGAGTACACCACACAATGTTGGGGAGGTGGAGAACAGATGTATGATACCTCATTCCTTTGCATATTTGACTCAAGAAAGTAATGATGAAGTCAAGTGTGATCCTGCATCACATATATACTTGGCAAAAAATTGAGTGTTCATGCAGGTTCCTCTGACATTCCTCCAGCAATGCCTAACAAAGTGTCACACAGGTCCATTTCTGATCAGGTATCAAGACGGGAGGTGCCTGTCAGGTTGGCGCTCTGTACATCCCCCATGTCAGTCAGAATGGAATGGAATACTTTATGATATATCCATTATGTGTCTATCATGTTGATGGTAAGTTTGCTATCCTCTTGTCATAGGTGAGGTCCACACTCTTGCCTCAATCCTGGCTGGTGCTGGAGGGGCAGGATCATATTGCAAAAATATAATAATAATAATAACAACAACAACAACAATAATAATAATAATAATAATAATAATAATAATAACAACAACAACAACAACAACAATAATAATAAGAATAATAATAATAATAATCCGGGTTAGTGCTGACCTCATCAGAGGTATGTAGCACGGACCTTTATTTTATTTTTGTCGTGTACATCGGAGCCTTTATACGTAACGCCCGGGCCCACGGGCAGGATGACAGGAGGGGATGTGCAAGGTGAAGTGCAATGTCTTTATGTGGCCATTTTTAGTGAACTCCCCCGGGTGGTTTAGTCAGTGGATATACCACCCGAGACGAAGCCAGAGGTGACCCTTGAACTCTGCACGAGATGAAGGGGGTGTCCCCGGGTTGGGATCGAACCCGGGCGCGTACGTTACCGCAGCACCACTTCGCCTCCCGATCATATTGCAATATCTCCAATACCAGCTGGAATTCCTCTGCACATCTTTTAATGGTTACATAAATATTATGAAGAGCAGCTTCATGCAATGTTTGGCACATGTTCTGGTGAATCTCCTTTGGGGTCATCCTCCTCCTAGGTCACAGCACATTCTTCAGTTTTCTCCATTTCTTAGATAGATCTACACCTATTCACACCTGTAAGTGCCTCCGAGGGTTGTTCTGATAATAAGGTTCATGTAGTGATATTTCCGGAAGGAATGTAGTAGCCTACGTATAGGGAAATTATACCACTTGCAATTATGGGGCATTTGTCTGTCTCACTGAGCATCGTGTGGTCTCTAGAGTGCATCCTGTGCATGCACTCTGCAAATAAACAGATCTGTGCAATCTGGTAGCAACTTTGGTTCATTAAGAGCAACCTCTTGGATGAGTTCTTGGGTGTTGTAATTGGTCTCAAGTAGAATCTCACGACAAATGTTGTCAACTTGAGTGCTGTGAGCCTCCCCTTTGTTTATTTCGATCGAACGTTGTTGCCGTGGCAACGGGTTAATAAAAAAGTGTTTGTATCAAATGAAATGTCGAAAGTTTAATGAAGGGGGGGTGGGAGGGA
>JYFJ02005638.1:0-23712 GCA_000934665.2 Catajapyx aquilonaris
CGTAGAAACCTCGTGACAGCCTCGAATCTCACTGATACCGACATGGAAAGGAGTAATTGCGGGTCAAAATAAAAAACTGTATCTGGCCGCGGCGGCCTCAAATATCGCCCCAGGAGAAAAATAAGCGCACCATCTCAAAGTGAAACCCTTCGCGTCCAGATACTCCAGTTTCATGCCGATACCTCCATATTTGCGGCCGTGACAGCGAGAGGAAGAAGTGTCAAACTCACGGGCCGGCCCGCGACGGGCTCCCCGCAACAATGAATAGCGTAGCCTAGAGCGCGCTCTTAATGGTTAAGGCTCCAGGTGAAGAGTCATCTGGTTCCGAGGTTTTTCCCCCTTCTTTTGGCAAGAACTGTTTTAACAGACTTCGGATGGTTCCAATGAGACCAACAATACGGTACGGGATTTATCGACAGACCCCGCCACAAGGCACCACGAAAGACAAAAAATAGCATTATTTTATGGTTGTGCGTTTGGACTCAAAAGGGTTGAAGTGTTGTGCTTATATGTTCAGATTGTGTTGTTATCGTCATATTTTTCAATTTAAAAATTTATAACGTCATTTTCAAATCCAGCGTTAATGTTGAAAGGAGTAAAATGGAGCGGTGTAAAACGGGTACAGTACCTACTGTATTTGATAATTGGACGGTGTTATGCAATAATGCATCAACCCACATGAGAACAGTTTTGAGAAAAGGGGCTTTGAAGGTCATGCCTGTGAAATTAATTACGTGTTCTATTCGGTCATTTGTGGCAGAAGTATTCAGATTTCACCAGCGTTATTTTAACTGAATTAAGTCAGATCCTTTGGGTCAGCGGTTCTTAGCTCTTAGCCTGGGGTGCCCGCACCTCCAGGGGGTGCGAGGTGGCTTCCCTGGTGGGTGTGCGAGCAAGGTGCACCTCCGGACTTCATCTAACCAAGAGCTAATAACTGGTCTAACTATGAACTTAATCAATCACCCCTGGTATAGGGGGTGCGACAAGGACCAATATATTGTCTGCAAAGCGGTGCGGAGATCCGAAAAGGTTAAGAACCTCTGCTTTAAGTATATGATCCTGGGCTTGGCTCAATTTTGACTTGTGGGTTGACAAATTATTGCATAACACTGTCAATGCACACGATTCATAAGTTACCTTTTCGGTCATTTGTGGCAGAAGTATGGAGATTTGGCCACTTTGATTTTAACTGAATGAAGTACCGGTACTATCCTGTGGGTGTATGTTCCTGGGCATAACTCAATTTTGACATTTTTGTGGGTTGACCCATTATTGCATAACTCTCTCCAATAATCCCTCCTCTTTCAATCACTTCTGTGTACGTTGACTGACACCAAGTTCAACATATGTACCAGACACTACACACGGGTTTGCTGCTATAAATAAATAAATAAATAAATAACATGTTTTGATAATCTACGTATGTAAGGCAAAGTTTCTTTGTTTTTTTGTTTGCCCATAGCAACAGCATTTTGTTGGCGATTATCATGGAAACAGGCCGTGCGAAGAACGGGCTCCTCTGCTAGTAATTAAATATTTACAAGCTAAGTATTGTACAATGCATTAATATAGAAATCAACCTTGCACTATATGTACCATTACGAAGGAGGCTCACCTCTAATGTCATACGTCCATCTTTGACAGCAGTTAGAAGCAAAGGCAACATTGTTTCAAGTCCAGGAAATCCTGGAGGAGCAGGATCAGACAACTTCTCTTCAATCGTATGGGGTGCTAAAAGCCACAATGAAAACATATCATGGCACTAATGATTCCAACTGCTACTGAATGATGTTACATTACCATGATCAGTTGCAAAGCAATCAATGTACTTGAGGTTGTCCCACAGGGCCTTCTGATCCTCCTCAGTTCCCAGACTGGGCTTTACTGCACTTCTCTGGGGACCAAGCCTGGCCAAATCCTTGTCGCTGAGGAAGAGATGGTGTGGAGCCACCTCACAGGTGACAGGTACACCCATTTCCTTGGCATCACGGATCATTTCAATCTCCTGCTTTTTGGCCACATGGCAGATGTGCACAGGACGCTTGCAAGACATGGCCAGAAAAAGAACAGCAGGAACAGTTCGCTCCTCTGCATGACAGCACAGAGGCACAGTTTTTGGCCATCGGCTGAAATGCTATAATAGCAAAAGTCCTGAGAGTTATTGTACATCTAATTTGCTGTGAATTAACCCACAAAATTATCAAACTCATCACTAGTAGTAATTTATTTATTTATTTTGTAATTTTGTAATAGCAACAGCACTAGTAACAACAACAAAAATAGAAATAAAAATTACACTACATTTAGAAGCGAAAAGGAATATCTGCATTATAATTAATAATAATAATAATAATAATAATAATAATAATAATAATAATAATAATAATAATAATAATAATAATAATAATTCATACCCCGTTATCAGCCTATCAGCTCTTTAGGGGGGAAGTTTTTGTTTTGCCTGGAACTCTTTGCTTTAATTTTACTGCACTTTTTGGGATATGATAGGGACGGAAGGAAGCAGCTGTGGCCTATTAATTACGGAAACAACTCCGAAATTTTCCTGGAAGGACCATGGGAAACCACAGAAAACCACGGTCAGAGTTGGCGGCCCCGTGATTTGATCCCAGGACCTCCCGATTAGCAGTCGGACACCATATCCCCTACTCCAAACTGCTTCGGTTAATATCTGCATTATAAAGTCTGACTTCTCCTATTTCATCCTCCATATTTGGTAAAACATAGGCATACTGAAATGTTATGCTTCAGACTGCTGTAGTGATCCAAAACCGGCCCCTTCCCTGCTTGTACTTCTTCCATGCCTGGATGATACATTGAAGATTTAGCCTCAGCCAAGGGTTTTCTTTTCATGTTATTAATTGTTAGCAAAAGTGACCCAAACAATTCATTTCAGAGGCCAACCCAGGGTTTAGGCTAAAACTTCAATGGTGCAACCTGCAATCAATCCACACAACAGGTATACAATGTCTTATCTAAAACTCAGAAAACCAAAAGTTTCTAAAGCTTGGCTTATGAGAATTGAGAATCAAGTTGCTTTTCAGTAGTTTTCCTGGTTAAAAACTGTAACCCACAAACACTAACCAGTAACTCTCTAGGAAAATGTTGTGAAATAATTTAAAACTCCTAATTCCACAATTAAAAACTTAGAAATTGAACTGGAGATCGTATAAAAAAAGAGTCCAAATGCAAACTTTTGAATGCTACACCACAACATGGTGGCCACCTTGGAATTTCACTTGATCCATGGTTTGAAGAAAGCTGCAGATTTTGACAGCTCCATACTGGTTTGCTTTAGTGACAGTATTTTTCGGCTTAAGGTACAGTTTTATTCGAGATCACGTTGGAGGTATGTTGGCGGCAATAGCCCTAACTCAGTTAATTTATAATCACCCAATTTCTTGCAGTAAGATGCTGCAATGTTCTTGCCATGACATATTAGAAGTTATATGCCTCACTCAGATGCAAAGGTTAATGCATGGAATTGTATGGCATTAATTTAATCAGTGTTGAGATTTCCCCTTCCTTGTACTTTTTTCAAAATGATAAGCTGATAATACACCAATAACAGGGGTAGTGACATACAATCAACAGGAAAAGTCAGTGCCTAGCATGTGGAAAAAATTTAAAAATAATACCTACCTCCTTCCAGATAGTCATATCATCCATTTTCAGTGTAGTGTAGGTATCGTTTAAATATAGCTTAAGAGCAGCTACTGAATCTGCCAGATCTGGAATAGTCCTGTAGTTGTCCACACTTCCACCAACAAACAAAGCATAATCACATCGAGCTCCAGCTTGAGCTAACTGTAAATAAATCCATGAAAGTAACACTTCACAATTACAAACTACACAAATACAATACTCTGACCAAATATATAATATTTCTGGAAACAAAAAAATACTATGAATTTACTTTGGATACGGCAATGGCTAAAGAATAAAACTGTGCATGATATACAGTAAAGAATATCATTCCAAGTAAGAAGAAAGCTACTGTCATGCCCTGCTGTCATGTGGCACCCCTCTTTGACTTGTGTAAAAGTGGCTGTGTGGCCACCCCTGAGGGATTCTCCAGCTGGCCTCTCTCTTGTACACTTAAGTGTCAATAAACTCCTTTCAATCTATACTGGTATCTTTGAGTCTTAATCCAAACATGTCCCTCGCAGTGGTGATACTCTGCTACTTAATAATATATTTGCTATTTAAAAATTCCACATCATGCTATTGCAACAAAGTCAAAAAATAGATGTAGCCTATCATTAGATGCAATATAATATAGAAACTCATGTGATATTTTTCTTCTTGTCAAAGAAGCAAGAATGCGATCTATTTAAAAGAATTACCTTCTTGACAATGTAGAGAGTCTGCTTGTCAGTGACTGAAGGGTGAGTATTTGGCATTGCACACACCATAGTCACCCCACCAGCCAAGGCAGCTGCAGTACCAGTACTAAAGTCCTCTTTGTGAGTGCTCCCAGGCTCACGCAAATGGACATGTACATCAATTAGTCCAGGAAGTTTCAGGATTCGATGAGAAGTCATACAATCGACATGTGTCTTCAAAGGTGGGGCTGTCCTTCCTATGAGTCTCAAAGCCTGCAGTAATTAAGAACAACAAGTCAGCATGGGCCAGCAAACATCAGCAGATTACTGTTTCTTAGACTGACCTCCACCAACAGCTTGGCACACTTGACATCTGTGATGAGAGGGACGGAATAGTCCACAGCCAAACGCCGAGTGCGATAACCTTGAGTGACAAAGGATGACACCCTCCTATTACCACCATTACGCATGGGGAGATTTATGACCAGATCAAACTTCTTGTCTGCCACATAATCAGCCATGTTGTTCAGCTGCCCCTTTGTAGTGTTCTCACCAAAGTTCTCAAACGCCCACTCCACAGGCTCAACCTAAAAATGGTTCAGAGAAGATCAGTGTCTTATTACAGTTATGTAGGTTGTCTAGCCATTCTTAAGATTTAATTTTCCCACTACCATCTCACTGCATTGCACTACTGTCACCTGCAATTATTGACATAAGAGCCATTCATTCATTCTTGTGAAAAGGAGCACAGTGGATTTGGTCCTGGACTTTGTAAACGGTAAAAAATTTAAAATGCACAGCAAGCTTTTGAAAATGCAGCACTCTTTCAAATGATAGGCTGAATCCCAAAAGAACTGACAAAAATGTCGGTGAAAATTTAACTCTTGCAGATATACAAAATGATGCTTGGTCAATCGTTGGCATATTTTTTTCCACTGTAAAGATATGAAGCTAGAGAGTACATGTCTCAGAAATGAAAGTAGGTGATCTCTGGAGCATAATATTAGGCATGAAACCACAATATATTGCAGCATCGAATAAGAAATAAATCTGTCTAAAAAGTAGAAAATTATTATTCAGTTGGCTTTTAATTACTTGATTAATTAATGCATCCATCTTCTGAACAAGAAGGATATTGGAACAGTGGAAAAGTCATTATTGGTGTATGGATCTTAAAATGAAAGCAATTGCTCTATATCTAATCATCTTGTACGTAACACACTTTGATTGACAATTAGGTTGGCCTTGTCCATCCTTTTCATCAAGATAAATTTGTGATGAGGTGTCCAATATGTCACAATTAACTGTCAGACTGTAATATTGAAATGGTAAAGGTACAAATGAAACGAATGAATGTCTTCAAAAAGTGCATTTCAGTTCACCAACAACTGATAAACAGATAAATTACAGTAATGCCTTGAATGAAGTTTCTTCTATTCCAGATCAGATTTATTTTAGTGGCTGCACTTAAAAGCCGGAACTGTCAACTGACGTCATCCATTCCCATTTGCTCTCCCAATGTACAACCAATCTCACCTAACAGATGGCATGGTGCAGGAACTTTATCAATTAGCTCTCACTGCTTCCAAATGGTGATAAGATAGTGAGGGATTATAGCTCTTGTGGGTAAAAGAATGGCCTTTTCACCATTGGATACCTGAAGGATAGTGAGCACGCATGGGCTGGCTGCAGGAAACAAGCAGTTGACCTTCAGGCAATTTGGGTGCCAGATCAAATTGCATGTTTTCCGCCTTCAGATAATGCCTAGAATAGGCTAAGACAACTACTTGAGACCTGTGATTCTAGTGATACTGAGATTCCACAAGCAAAATGGGGAATGCTTGCTACTCGGGTGGTTCAACATTGGATCCCATGCTTGAAAAACATAAGCAGGATGGTGCCTTAGAGGAATTGCCTGAACACATGCAAAATGATGCAGGACCTCTAGATGACATAGACCAGTTCATTGAAGACGTACAGGAGAAAAATCTAGAACAACTTCGGTTGGACTTCAAACACAACTACGAGAGGTTCTTGCTCAATAACATTCTCTTCTCTGTGCAATTCTTCACACACTATGAGAGGTGAGTGCCAAAATAGCAGCTGGGCATAGCAATAGTACATAGTATCATGAGCAGTGATTCACCGGAGATTCAGTCACACAATAACAATGTCATTTGCTGTTACACAATTTGATTTTATGCACTGTGATTTATCTTGAAGGGTATTAAAAATTTTCAATGGGGAAGTAGCCTTCATTTTGGAAACTACATAATAAATTCGCCCATATTTTTTGGATTTTTTTTGCATATTCCGTTTTAAGATATCAGTTTCAGTTCCGGAGTAATTGGGGTTTTTATGTAGGCTAATGGTGACGTCACTGTTAGCCTAGAAAATGTTGACGTCACGCGAAGTGAAATGAACGCAAAAATGGTGTTATAGAACGCGCCCCGTCATTGTTGTAAAATGCTTCGCTGTTGTTAGCAACCGTCCCATTCCGTGAGCAAGATAGCGGCCGGGGCGCGTATTTATTCCAGGCCGCTCAAGCCGCTTTGTACGTGGCAGTGATGCCACCAGCTCGGAAATATCTGTCTCCCGAATTAGGCACATTAAGGCCCCCCCTCTCCACCTCGATGGCCTACAGCCGCCTTGCGAATGCTTTCCGTCGTGTCCGCGGTTAATTCAAAGTCAAATTCCTCATATCTCGCAGTCAACCAGGCATTTCAGTGTACCCCTTCGATTGGCTGCTGCGTTTTTCCCGCCAATTTTGAAGACACTTTTAAATGTGACGTAATTTATCCAGTAATGCCATTTTGATGCAACAGAGTGATGGAATGTATGTTTACAGGCATGGGCTAGCTAGTTATGAACAAAAATCCCAAATCCCAGACCAAGGCTACTTCCCCATTGTCTGACACCTACTGTTACCACAATTTAACCATTTAAAATATTGTTTAGTACTCTGCAATGCAATGTGTGATTCACAAAAACCAAGAAATTAATTTTGATGTTGTTGTAATGATTTGCACTTCATTTAGCGAGTTATCTTACCATTATAACAACACACTGTGAAAGTTTCCAATAATAAAAATCTTAAAATAAACTAAACTGTGAATCTTGGAATGTTTGCGTAATACAATAGCACCATTTATAAGCCATGCCATTACAACATTATACCATGATAATATGCAAATGCACACTTTTGCACACCTACAGTGATCCCAAATTGATTAATATAGTTATTTGTTGACACTAAGCTGCTTATTTTGTAGCAGTTACTTTTGCATGGTTACCTTTAAGGGCTAATATTACATCCAACTTAATCATCCATTCAGGCTCTGAACTGCAAAGTTATGTCATGTCCACTGAGGAATGGCCTATTGGTTTTTACCTGGCATCTCACTTCATTGTCAGAGCACACTCTGTGCAAGCCAGACCCCTTGCAGGCTTTAAAGCATGGATACACACAACCTAAAATTAGTGGCTAATACTTTTCATAACAATAAGAAGTGACTATTCAACAGTAACTACTGCAAAGAGACAGCTTAGTGCCAACATATAGCCATTTTAGCTGGACATGAATTTGGGATCACCCTGTATATCGATTTCAAAATATATAGCGTGTAAATGAAATAAGTGCTTTTTTTCCGTAATGATAGAGGGACTCGAAAGAAACATTTTTGCCAATACACTTGATGCCCCAGACACATCGTTAAGTCAAAAAATGAGTGTTTGTCACTGTCATAAAAACCTTACAAAGACATCATACCCTCAGTAACCATACCATGGTTACCATGCTACTACAACAGTTGTTCCATGAGACAAAGACGTTACAAATATGTCAAACTGTCAACTGTGGTAACTATAGTGACCACAATGGCAACGCCAAAGAGTTCTGCTATAATAGGCGTATTCGGCAATTCAGGAATCTGACTTCCTGGGCAGTTTGGATGTTCGGCAAATCAGGTGCCACGCCCCCTGAAGTAAGTGCGCATGCGCCCTACCTGACTTCCCAAGCTCAAAAACTTAGTGTACTCCTGACCTGACTTACTTGCTGAGAAACAATTAACAAACAAATTATTGTTATGGATGCAGCGGTGTTGCCAATGCAAAATGACCGAAAACCCCGCGAGAGGACCTGAAAATACCCGATTTTACCCGCATTTTCATTTTACCCGCACCATTACCCGCAAGCGTCCGAAATCCGGCACCGAAATACCCGAACATTGGCATATCACAGGGATGCAGCACAGGCGGGTAGGGGGGTCTCTCAGTTCGGCCGTTCGGCAATAATCTTCTGAGGGGCAGGGCTAACAACTCAGATATCACGTGACGCATCTCAGAAAAATCTGAATTGCCGAATACGCCTAATATATCGACGTCCCAGTGCAACACTATTGTAAGCCACAACAATGTAAAATGAAGGTTACATTGGCTTTGTTATTGAATATACGCTTAATAAGACTCTTAATAAGACAGGAACACAAAATTGCATATGCAGATATTTTAAGAGTATGCTCTGATGGTTACAATATATTTTCCCCCAGAACCACTGCGAATATTCAATAACAAAACCATTGTAACCTTCATTTTACATTGCTGTGGCTTATGATAGTGTTGTACCGTACTAAGACGTCGAACTGTTGTAGTAGCATGGTAACCACGGTATTACTATGGTATGACCTGTTTGTATGGCGTGTGACAAACACTCGCTTTCTGACTTAACGACGCCTCTGGGGTACCAAGTGTATTGGCAAAAAATGTTTCTTTTGAATCATCATCATCATCATCATCATCAAAAAACGCGCACTTATTTCATTTACATCCTGTACACGTGAGCTGCATGTATTCCATGTACAGTAAAACTTCCATAAGTTGAACTTCCCTAAGTCGAAATTCTCTATAAGTCGAAGAAAATGATGAGCTTGGTTGGTCACAATGTAAAAGAATAGGAAATAAACTTCCCTAACTCGAATTTCTATAACTCGAAGTTCTCCATAACTCGAAGTGCAGGCAGGGCCTTACGATGGGATATCAATGCATTTTCAGTCTACCTAAGTTGAAGTTCATGTTGCAAGTCCGAAAAATTTTCTCATTTCCCAGACGAAGGGTCGAGAGTAGGCCACATGTACAGAAAGGCTCTATTTCCTGATCTACGTCTACCAGAAGTAACCAAAGAAGTGTTTGAATCGATTATGAAAATTGAATCCTTGACTTTAAGAGTAGCCAAATGTCCATAACTGAGGATTTTTTTACAACAAAACAATGAGAAACATTGTAAGTGTGATAGTGACAATAATTTTAAAGTTTTGAACACCTTTCGTTGCTGGATATAAAGGTAGGCTTCCTTATAGGTGCTTAAATAATTCCAAACTTCCCTAACTCGAATCCTCTCTAACTCGAAGTTTTTTCCTGGTCCCATGGAGATTCGACTTATGGAAGTTTTACTGTATAACACTTAAATTAAATTTCACACAAGCACTGAAGACATGCTGCTATTACAAGTATGCCCCAAATTAAAGTTAGCCTTGATAGACATCGATAAGTAACTAACAATATTAACACTCAAAATATGTCACATTTCCTCATATTTCAAGTCATATCAGATGTATGCTGATAATATCAGTCTGTCATAAAATTCAGAAACCATATGCTTAGGAAACAAAAATTCCCCTAGTTGAGCCTGTGCTATCCAAGTAATCTGCTACGTCACTGGGTGACACAAGATAAAGGAATGGATAGCGTGCGTAAGAAGTAGCACAGGTTGAGATAAAAAATATGTGTCATCCTTGTTACAACATAAACAGTTATTTTCTCTCTTTATTCACTATTCTAATTAGAGAAAAAGAATCACTGAAGAAAAACCAGCAAGAGCGGGAGAATGAATGTGACACAGCTTTGGACCTGAATGGTGGACGTATGAACTGTATCTACACAGGGACAATCTATGAAGGAGCCATTTCCAGAGGAGCAGCTCGGTACCAGTCAAAGAGAAATGGCGTGGCTCAAAGTCTGCATGCTCTAGAACATTTCCTAACAACAGATGCTGTTGAAGTGCATGAAGGGAACCAATTCTCTGAACTTGCAGCATACACAGAATTGGATCCACATGTGTATCGTATGTGTATGGAGGACACGAAACGGCCAGGTCAGCATTAAAAATACTGACACTTTAAAACACATAAATATACTTTTGCTGTAGTACAGTATATCTAAAACTCTTTATCATAAAATATCATTCAAGAGCATTGATATTGCTATAATTTATTTATTCAAAGGAGTATTTTTAGAGGGGCACTGAATTGTCATCATATCTATAATATATTTTGAGTAACTTCTGCAACTAATAATGTAATAATTATTTCTCTTTACCATATTTGCTTGCACTGATTGCTGAAAACGTCAACTGTCCCAAAAAATAATTTAAATAAGCCAAAGACTCCACCACATAATACACCTAAAGTACTTGAAAAATCAACTAATGAAATTTTAAAAACCAATAACAGGTTATCAAAACCAGTACTCTATACATCAATTAATTTCCTTTGCCTCAAGGTTTTGTCCGCCTTCGATGTGTAGACATCCCTAATAAGGACACCAAAAACCAAGAAGCATGTGAAGATAATGAAAGTGAGGGTTACAGTCGTTACAGTGATTATGGTGACTTGAAAAGGAACAATAATGATGATTATGCTCCAAATGAAGAAGACGAGGAAGACAGATTGACACCAAGTCCAGAAATGGTCACCAAGCGAGAAGAGACCCCAACAATTTCATCTGAACACCATTTTAACTATTCTGATTCACCAGAAAGTAAGTTAAGCACTGGGGCACAATTTCTGCAGCAATTGAAAAATACAATCCAGTCTGGGCAGCATCAGCATTCAAGCAATGAGGACAATACATCTGAGAGGCAAGCAAACGAGAATGAATTTAGTGCAGGTCATGTCCAGTTGCACATGCCAAACGGAGTGTTCACAGGACGTAGGTCAAGTGGAGTCATGCCGCTTAATTACCCAACAGCTCGCACATTCAAGAAAAAACCTCCCAAACTTCACATTCCATCAAGTGTGAACAGCTATCATGCTAGCCCTGCCAACAACCAACATCAGCCTGTCCAAGAGAGGCAGAAGAAACCTGACGGAACTCGCCTTGACTCACCTACCAGGCCGAAGACGATCAGCTACAAGCTTCCAAATGGAACCAGTTTACAGCAGGTAAGGATGCCATTAGCACAGTATGGCACAACATGTAAGATTAATTTGCATTGTCTGATATAATTTTAAAAAGTCTTTCACAAATTTTGAAAAAAATCATGCATTCTCAAATTTAAAAGCAGATTCTTAAACCCATAACTTTCATGAAAAGATTTTGACAAGTCTCGATCAACTAGTCACTCACTGGTTCCTAAACATGCACCATGTCAATAAGAGAGAAAAGTATAAAATTTACCAGGAATTTATTTGACGCCCAGCACAAAGCTAATATGATGTCAATTTCCAGACAGGCAGCTTTTCCTCAGTCACATCCAGAGCAAGTTCTGCTTATAACTCTCAGCCTAGACTCCAGCCCCTGGATTCAATATCCAGTGACAGCGAGTATTCCTACTATCAAGAAAGTCCCAGTGGTCGCCCCTTGGTCCGATCAGGAAGCAGCTCTGCCTTAAGCAAGCCCTTTGACTCCAAGAATGGTATTCCATTGGCTTGTTTTCATAAGGTCCAGGTTCCAGTTCATGGAAGCTATGACTCTAGCTCAGAAGAAGATGATCTGGAATCAGACTATCAGATCAAGACATACTTCTCCTCAGCTGAGTACATGTGTCGGTTTGAGAAAAAGATACATGATTTAGTCCCAGCCCTGGAACTGGGAGACAGCCTGCAGGAAGCTAGTATCATCGAACCATGGTTCTTGTTTCCTGTCTCATGGAACAAGCCTGCAACTGTTCCACTGGTGGTAACATATGCCTTTGCACCAGCAATCTCAGTTCACTTTTGGCCATGTGTAGAATGGCAACTTCGAAATCGCAAGCGTATTGTGGACAAGCGTACAAATATAATATACAGCTGGCCCAGTAAACGTCAAGTGGATATGATTACCAGATGTGGATGCAATCTGATCCCAATCAAGCCCACCAAGACAGGAATAAATGTGAAGGATGCCATAATTGAATGGGAGCTGTCCTTTCCAAGGTAATGTGCTACATTTCTTACTGACAATATTTAAATATAAGAGTGGCTTGAAAAAAAGGCACAGTTATCTCACCACATTGATATCTCGCCCCAACATTGCTCTTCCATGTGGCTCATTAGCACATAAGTTGTGTGATTAAAACAATATTCATTCTCAAGTAACTCGTATTTGTAACGTGGACATGCAGGTGAGTTTCGTGCTAGGCGAACTTCATTGGTGTTGGGCAAGCATTGTAGTAACGTATGGGTTAATATTAATGACTCGGACATGAACATCTCTAGTAACGTATTATAAAAATGCAAATATTTTCAAAATCATTCCTCATAGTTTAGGATAATCTTCAATTAATGAATTTCCATATGGCTACTTGACAGAAGGCTCCATAAAAATAAGCTGATATTTCCTGACAAAGATGCTAAACATTTCCAATATAGAAGGCTACTTATGTTATTGCAAAGAGACACTGTATTTTCCTTCATAATACATGCATTTCAGACAAAACTTATTCAAGGTCTCTTCTGGAACAACTGACAATACTCTTTTCATCCCCAGAGCTGAATTAGCCCTGCTATCAACAGTGACCCATCCTCAAATGCGTTGCTACATCTTCTGCCTACTCATACACAAGACCTTCTTGGATCCCATCAATGCCATGGATACTTATTACTGGAAAACAGCCCTGTTTTGGCTCCTAGAACAGAACTATGTAGGCTGGTCGGATGAAAACCTGGGCAAGTCCCTCCAGAGAATGCTTCTGCTGGTCTACCAATGGCTCATGAAAGAATCTATGCCACACTACTTCATTAGAAAAAGAAACCTGTTGCAAAATGTCTCCCGAGGGCACCTTAGGCGCATCCAGGAAAAAATCAAGCGTATCAGAGAGCACATTGTCCCACACATTCTATACGCCCTCAGGAATCTACGAATGCCTCAGGAGCCATTTTATCCCATGCCAGATTTCAAACAGTTGTACTCCATCCTAACTGAAGAATGGCAAGACCAGCTAAAGAAGGTGAATCCAGACCTACTGCAAACTGCTGGATGCCTAGAGGCAGACATTCAGGAGGAGGAAGAACAACAACATATGGAGCAGCCTGTGGAGCAGAGGAAAGACTATTCCAGAGAGCGCAAGAGAAGGCAGTGGGCAAAGTACCAGGAAGAGCAGAGACAAAAGACACGCCAGCAGCGGACATCAGTTGAATCTGTCAATTTTGATGCAAAGCTACAACCTCTAAATCCGATGAGGAAGAAGCTTGTGCTAGAATTCTTTGCAGAACACTTTGTAAATATGGCAAAGAAATCTAATGAGTTCAGAGCAACAGCGCAAAGTGCCATGTACCTGCAGCATGTGAGTAATTTAGCCCAACTGATGGAAGACGAGGGGTACCATGAGCCAGCTGTTGAGGTGAGGGCTGAAATAACAAAAATCAGTGCGGCCAACCCACATGCATACCGAGAATACATTCATGCCAGATGGGGAATAAATGAAGCCCTAATGAAGGATACCAACTGGGAACTCAGGATGATGCCTCTACCGCAAGTTCCAGTGTCTCCAGCAGGAAAGTCTCCAAAGACACCAAAGACACCATCGTCACTGGGGGAGAAATCCCCATGGTCACCAAAGACACCTAAAACTCCAGATCAGAAGTCACCAAATGCCCCTAAAACACCAGAGAAGAAGTCACCAAATAGACCCAACCCAACCAGCCAGAAACTTGAGAAGTCATCCAAATATATCAAAGCAACAACCAAAGCAGTGATAGAATCCCCACCAAAGGACCTTGACAATCCGGATGTGCCCAGGAATCCACAAGTTGAATTCATCACTCTTGAGGAATGTGAAGGTGAATCCACGGACATGTAACATTCCCACAAAAAAATTACGCTTTTCCTTCGGGTCCCCAGTTTTGACACCTGTACAATCTATGCAAATTGAACACTAAATATGACTCACCTGGAGCCCATGTGCAATGCAGAAGTCTGCAGTTCCAATGCTGGCATACAACTTGTAACCCATACCTTCCAGTGATCGAACACTGGCAAGCATTTCTTTCTTGTGCTGCAAGCAAATAAATCACTTAAAAACATGTGGGTCTGTCACTATGATAAAGTACTGTAGGTATTAAGTGCAACTAACCACGTAGCATCCAAAGGACAGTAATATGCTATTGTTGGGTATTTGAAAACCAGTGCTCATCATAGCCTTCAAGTAGGCCTCATAGCGATTCTCTCCAAAGCAAGCTACTTCACCTGTAGATGCCATTTCCACACCAAGCATCACATCAGCTCCTGAAGAGAGTGCATAAAATTCAACATGGTAAGAGCTCAGTGACTTCCTTTTCCTGGTGAGGGTTTGTACAGTAATTACATTAACGGTACAAAACTATGGAAATGACATGTCCCTTTCCACTGCGTGCAAAGCTAACTCTTTTTTGTAACAAAAATACGGTAACAATCGGTAACAATGCGAGCCCTTGGCGACTACGTAAACAAACTCGCGTTTGCATGGACAGCATATGGGGATTCAACATGTCCACGCTTCTGCGGCCGTACGGCCACAAAAATGGAGCAATGGACACAAAAATTACACCAAAAAATAGGACATGATCTGGTGCAGGGCACCTTCGGCGTCATTTTACCATTTTCGGCCTAGAAGTGACCTTTTCATCGAGTTGAAGTGAAAGGAAAATGGCGTTCCCGAAAAGCCCATTTGAATAACATGGCGGCAGGAACGCGACAAATTCGGGAACGCTTCGGCGCCCATATGTCCACAATTTTAATGCAATCATATCGAGTATGGTACCATAGTAAAGGCCAAACCTTTCTGCAGGGCACCTTCAGCGTGATTTTTCAGATTAACCGTCCGTTTCGCCACAAAAAATAAAATTCCCTCAAAAATGCGCCTACCGTATTTGTACTCATGCGCCCCCTTAAACAAAGTAATTTCAGCAGTGCTCCTATTTCTACAGAATTGTAAAAAGCAGGACTGGTATTTCAAATACACTCGATTAACAGCTGGTGTACATTTTGCCTGCTGATCGAAAGGTTTCTGTTTATTAATTTGTACCTGAAGTGCCTATATCATGCAAGCCCCTTATGTATGCAGTCCCTTACCAATTGCACATAGCTGGTATGCAAAAAAGGGCATTTTAGCAATATAAAAACTTCCTTGGTTTATGGAAGTGGACCACCCTGGTACTACGGGACGCATAAAGAATGTCCGGGGAGATTCTTCGTTCAGCCTGGCGGAGGCAAACCATTGCACAGGTGTGTACACACACACTTGTGTGTACGTCCATGCTTATCTGCCGAGTTTTTTCCCTCCTCCCTTAGCTACCCAGGTGCAATGGGTTGCCTCCACAAGGGTGAACGAAGAATCTCCCCGGACATTCTTTATGCGTCCGATAGTACACTTTCAACAGCTTTCAATAGTTCAGTGTAATTTAATTACAAGAGAAGGGTGCAAATGAGTGTTCTTCAGTTGGCTGCAAATATATGCAAGCAATTCAAAATGTGTCCAATACAGGTGAAAAGTTAGATCAGTGGACATTTTGGTATTCTCATGACTCATAGACTATTCTCACATCTGTAGAATGTTCCCATGTTGGAGGTTCCCAGGCTCAAACAGTTGCAGAAGTGGATGGAAAAACCACTTCCTGAGGATATGATAATAGATCACCACATTGGTGCATGATCACAAGTGGGCATGATTTCACATATTTTGAATTAACATATGACACCCTTTCCTCTTACTTGACAAGTACAGGAATGGCAACTTGACACATAGAAACCATTCACATAGCACAACGGTTCATGAAGAGATCATGTTCCTATAGTTATAGTGGTTGACAGTAATTGTGTCAACAACTAATAAAATTGAAATACATAATTGGAACATGACCTAATCAAGAAACTACCATTCCATGTGAATGGATCAGCAGGGTGCAAATTGATCTCTATTAATTTAATCTACTGTACCATGGAGCCTCTAGATCTAGAATGTCTGCATGTCTAATGCTTCCTTCTAAGATTTACTTAAAAACATATTCAACTAAAAAAAATGATATCACTCAATTAAAAAATTGCCATTGTACACGGGTATTATAACACTTCCTTGCACACCATGTCCCACTAAATATATTTTAGGACCTACCTGCAAGTCTTGAAAATGAGAACTGTGGAACCTTCACTCCAACCCTCTTCCGCCTGCCTCTCATGACATCTACAGGCTCAACAGGCTCCCCAACAATCACTCTAGTGGCCATAGCCACAAAGTCATGCTCCAGAGTCTTGGAAACAAAGGGAAATGACCTGGAAGCCCTAACATTGCACTCAATGACGCTTAGCTTGTTGTCCTTAGCAATCAGCTGCATGTTGAATGGGCCAGTAACCTCCAGGGAGTCAGCAACCTTGAAGCATATCTCTTTGATGTTCTCCAAGGTCTGGCTGTTCAGGTCTTGGGGAGGCGTCACTAGAGTGGCATCGCCCGAGTGGACACCTGCATTTTCAACATGCTCACAAACAGCCATGCACACCACCTTGCCCTCGCAGGCCACTGCATCCACATCTATTTCCTGTAAGGCAAGCAGGAATTTGGTCAAATATTCTGGCATATTATTATTTACAAATCAAATGAAAAAGGAAACTCTCTTCACAGTTCATGTAGGTAAATTTACATGTGACTGAAAATTCAGAGTGTGGCAGTTAATCTTAGTTGTTAGTTAAAACTGTAGCAAAAGTGCCCTAGCAACATTAAGCCATAGCAGGACATTCAACGTGATGCTTACCACCTGTGGAGGTATAATATTATTACCTTAGCCTCCTGAATGAACTTGGAGATCACAACAGGATATTCTTTGCTAACTTCACTTGCTGATTCCAAGTAGGTCTCCAGGTCATTGTGTGAATGGGCCACATTCATGGCAGCCCCACTCAGAACGTAGGATGGACGCACTAAGCAGGGGTACTGTACCTCCTCGCAAAACTTCTTGGCTGACTCCAAGTTGCTCAACTTTTTCCATCTACAAGTTAGTCCAGACAAGGGACAAAATCAACCATGCTTCAATCACCACAGCAAAATCCATAGTGCAAAAATTACGAACTATGAGATCATCAATTACACAATGCAAGGCACAAAACACATTTCATGGAATGGGAATACATATATGTCTCCCATATATAACTTACACGAATGTTACTTATGTGAATGAAAGATACAACAACCCATCACCTTCATCATGCAAAACGTTGCAAACCATCCAATTCTTGCAACAACTTACTTTGGCTGATTAATATTTTTATTGTCCAACATCCTTGAGAATTTAAACCTGTTTTCAGCACTGTCAATATTTTCTGGTTTAGTGCCCAAGATTCTTGCCCGTTGCCTGTGCAAGTCCATGACAATGTTGTTTGGCAGCTGACCTCCCATGGATGGAATTATCCCATCTGGTTCCTCCAGGTTGTAAATATCCATCACAACCTGAAGATACATTTATTTTACTACTACACTTACTATGAGCCTATCCCAATAATAATACATTTGCTTGAGAATCTCCGTGAGTGAAATTGAGAACAAATATCCCACCCTCACATTGACATGTAGTAGGATGTCATGAAAGTACCACTGTACAGAGGTGAAATAATAATTCTGCATATTCAGGTACACATTATTTATGGTTATTGTCCCCAAAAGTTCATTTTCAGTGCAAGTAGTAGCCCAGAGATACCCCTATCCCAGGCCCTGGCCACTCCCCGGCTTTTTATGTGAGGTTAGCTCTTCTCTCCCACCAAGGAAGGTTTGCCAAGGTGGCGCTGTGATCAACCACCAAGATAGGTGGCACATCTACTAGTGGGCAATTCTGAACCATTTCGCATCTTGGCGGGGGAGAAGAGCTATAAAGCTCACAGGGGGAGCCATATACCTGGTATACGAGTGTCCGGGGGCTGCCCTGTCCAGTGCTAAATTTATGACATTTTACAATGTATAATTTGGAAAGTGGGGTATTTGTTCTTAATCTCGCCCAGGGAGATTCTGGAGTGAACAAACTATTATGGGGTTGGGCTTGTACTAGAATAACAATAAACCATAGCTGTACCTCAAAGGAAATCTCATCGAAGTACAGTCTGTCACACATGTCGTAGTCTGTGCTCACAGTCTCAGGATTGTAGTTGACCATGATGGTTTTCCTTCCAAGCTTCCTCAGCTCACGTATGCAGCCAACTGCACACCAATCAAACTCAACAGAGCTGCCAATGCGGTATACCCCAGACCCTTTCCACACACAAAAAAAATTTATGTAAGATAATAGTGCCAAAGATGAAATTCAATTTGTTTCAATTAAGTATCGCCTAACCCAAAACCATGGTGTGTCCCTTTGGAAAATCCAAATCATGGGCTTCTGCATTGTAAGTGAGGTAGAGGTAGTTTGTGGATGCAGGCCACTCAGCAGCCACAGTATCAATTTGCTTGACCCAAGGCATAACTTTGCATTCAGCTCTCTGGTCTCTCACAGCAAGCTCTGTACTTTTCACAAAGCTAGCTATCTGCTTGTCTGAAAATCCAAGTTGCTTGGCCTGCAGCAGGATCTCGTGTGTGAGCTGCTTCTGCTTAAGGCTTTCCAATTTCGCTTGAATATCAACAATATTCTTCATCTTATGCAAGAACCAGCGGTCGATCTTGGTAAGGTTGTATAGGCGATCTATGCCATATCCTTCCCAAAGAGCAGCAGCAAGAACAAACATGCGTTTGTCTGTGGGGCATTCCAGTTCCTACAAGGCCAAGTAAAATAATCAGAAAAAAATATTTGGGTCTACTAGGTCATTTGGAAATAAGACATAATCTAACACATCCTAATACCCAACTTAGATTAGACATGCACATGCAGCACTCAATTACGATGCACTGATCAACAAGTTTCAGCAGTCAAGGTGGCACCTGCACACAGGCAACTTTGAGTTGCTCTCCAAGGTCTCAGGTACAGGGCTTGGATCCAATCATTGCTAAAGAGGGCCGAGGATATGTTTGTGTCAGGGAAATGGCACAAATACTCCTCACATTCAAATGCAGTGCATCCAAATTGCAATTGTAGGCTACATCTAATCTACGAGGGTCGTTCGGAAAAGATCCGCACTCGATTTATTGTCACGGCATACGTGGCTGCACGAAGTTGGAGTTGCTGTAGACTGGCGTGGACAAGATGGAAGGTGACTATATCACGGCCAACGGTGGACAGCCTGGTTCTCGTGGAAAGAAGGTGCGACAGCAGCGGACATTCACCGCCGTCTTGTGGCTATGTGTGGATAAGTGCTGGCTCTAGGCCACAGAACAGTTACGACTGGATCCAGGCGTTCAAAACAGGCCATGCCACATTGGGAGAAGGGGTTAGTTCAGGCAGACCGTCGACTTCTCGGACAGCTGTCGTGGTGGGGAAGGTTAACGACTTGATCATGGAAAATCGTCGAATCCCATTCGATGAACTGGGACTTGACACTGCAGGTCATCATTCATGATGATCTTGCTTTTAAAAAAAGTGTGCGTGCATTGGGTTATGCGTGATCTCACCCCGCAACAGAAAGAGGTTCGAGTCCAGAGGTGCCGAGCATTACTGGAAGCTCGAGATCGGTTACACTGTGTTGTCACACCCATCCTATTCCCCGGACCTGGCACCTTCTGACTATGGACTTTTCGACGTGATGAAAGAACCCCTCCGTGGACGAAGATTTGCCTATGCAGCTGAGCTCCAAGGAGTTGTCCATGACTGGGTGGTGAGGGCACCAAAAGAATGGTTCCGAGAGACGACCATGAAGTTGCCAGGAAGGTGGCAGTGGTGCATCGACCTCGGTGGAGAATACATTGAGGCAGCCCAAGTGTGATTCAGCCTCTGCTAGTACATGTAGTGGCCAAAAAAATTCGAGTGCGGATCATTTCCGAACGACCCTCGTAAATGACAATCTAATGAGAAACTTCTCTCCAGTTCAGGGATTACACTTGTGTGTGCCAATATCTATGCCGTAAGGTCACTCTCTTCACACCCAATGCCATGAGAGAATAGAGCACTAACTTTATTATGACTAGAGATTCATGCAAGTTACAATGCACAAAATGACAATATTATTACCTCATCAGATGGTGACTTTATGTGGGGATCAAACCCCAGAATGTTCTCATCCATCATCCTTAGTGCCTTCTGAAAAGCTTCTTCAAATTTTCGCCCTATGGCCATCACTTCTCCCACACTTTTCATCGAGCTACCAATCTGAAAATGTACATTTAAAAAATGAGATACTGGAACCTATTTTGAAATGCAGAACAATGCCCTCACCTTTGTGCTGACCCGACTAAATTTGCTCAGATCCCACCTAGGAACCTTGACCACACAGTAGTCCAGGCTAGGCTCAAAGCAGGCAGTGGTGGATCCAGTAACTGAGTTCTTAAGCTCAGGCAAGGCAAACCCAAGGGCCAACTTGGCAGCCACATATGCCAGAGGATATCCTGTGGCCTTACTGGCCAGGGCAGAACTCCTTGACAGGCGAGCATTTACCTCAATGATATAGTATTCACGCGATGAGGGATTAAGTGCATATTGGATGTTACATTCTCCTACTACACCCAGGTGACGAATTACTTTGATGGCAGTGCTCCTCAGCAGGTTGTAATCATCGTTGCTGAGGGTCTGGCTAGGGGCCACCACAATGGATTCTCCTGTGTGGATTCCCAGAGGATCAATGTTCTCCATGTTGCAGACAGTTATGCAATTGTCATTGCTGTCCCGCACCACCTCATACTCCACCTCCTTCCACCCTTTAAGGGACTTGTCAATAATGAGCTGGTTGGAGCGAGCTAAGGCCTGAGTAGCTAAAGTTCGCATTTCCTCATCATTGTTGGCAAACCCAGATCCAAGTCCTCCTAAGCAGAAGGCAGCTCGGGCCATCACTGGGTAACCAAGGTTGGAAGCAGCTTGGATAGCCTGTTTAAAATAAACAATTGACACAATGTCATGCATTGCATTGCAGCACCACTTGTTTCCATATTAAACATGTGCAATGTATTGTGAATGATGGATTTCTGACATTTCCTATTTCAAGTTGATGCCTGCTCAGTACAATCTTACCAGTTAAAGACTGACCTAGTAAAGTTGACTCTGGATATAACAGATTTCAAGGGACCAAGGAAAAACGTGTTACAGTGGAATCCCTTTATAACGGATCTGGATATAACAAAAATCCGCTTATAATGAGAAAAAAATATTTGTGCCCGTCAGAGGCCCCATATAAACCCCATGTTAAAAATATCCGCTTTTAGGGAAAGGATTTTCGGTTTCAAAGAAACTTCCCTCCTCTTGGCCGAAAAAGGGCGGAAGTTGGCAAATGGGGCCATAAATAACCATCTGTGTGTTCAGGACAAATATGAGGAAAAACCGACAAAGTGCACGGGTGTCGCACCCGGAATCTCTGACAGGATTTTATTGCCTATTGCACATGGACGATGTGTTACAGACCCACGGCTGGATGGTTCGGAGGCCCTCGAGCTGGCTTTTGCTACTTTGAAGCTGGCAGAATGGATGTGATGTCACAAAACTTTGACAACACTGTATGCATTAACTACGCACAGTGCCCAAAACTAATTGCACATCGCTAGGTTAGTTTTATGAGCACTATCAGTCTACCTGGCCATTGTCGAGTTTCCCTTCACCCTGTATACCAGAAAAGGTATGATTTTGAGTACCTTAGATCAGTGATAGATGCGAAAATCCCCTCCCTCCAGTATGAGTGGGAAAGAAAGTTGAATTAAAAAAGAAACACACATTTTCCCAATGAGAGGTCAAATAATGATCTGTTATAGCAGAGGTGATGTGAAAACGAGTGTTATATCAAGGGTAAAAATACACATGGCCTTGGGGAAGTATTCAGAGACAGGCCTTTCGAGTATGTTTTAACAGAGGCGGTTACAACTGCATATGGCATTCAAAATAAAAAATATCGACCCTATTTTACTAATAACTTATGGTGGGCACAGCTCAACTCAGTAAAACAGATCTTGAGTCTTGCACTTGCTACTAATAAAATTATTGACAAGCTCTAACCAACAATTATTAACAACAATAGAAATCTGGCAATATTTTTACTGACTGAGCTCAGTGCTCCCTGCTCCTCCTTGTAAATTAATTGAATAGTAATGCCACTCTATCTGTGGAGACCTCACCTCTTCAACAGAATACACTGCAGCACTGGGAGCCACCCTCTCTCCTATTTGTCCCATCTTCTCTGCAAACCGTTGCCTGTCTTCAGACACCACAATGCTGTCTACACAAGTCCCCAGCACCTTAACTCCATACCGATCCAGAATTCCCTCCCTCTGCAGGTCAATCCCGCAGTTCAAAGCAGTCTGGCCACCAAATGTCAGCAGTATGCCATCAGGGTGCTCTGACTTGATCACTTGCTCCACATACTCGCATGTAATAGGAAGGAAGTACACTTTGTCTGCCAGTCCTGAGGAAGTCTGTACCGTTGCTATGTTTGGATTAATGAGGATTGTCTTTATATTCTCCTCTGCCAGTGCCTTTATGGCCTGAGAACCTGAGTAGTCAAACTCCCCAGCTTGACCAATTGAGAGCCCACCAGACCCCAGGATCAAGACTTTTTTTGGCATGTGTGACTTTGCTGAAACTTTGCTATCCAATATCTTGGCTCTTAGGAGGGATCTAATTGCAAGAGGCTTATTTTGTGAGTGGCTGGATACCACCTGTAGAAAAACGTCAAACAAAAATTCCAGGTCTCTTGGTCCAGCTGTGTGCTCAGGATGAAACTGCACACTGGAAAAATATAATTTAACAGTGTAAGATTTATGCTATCAGTATACATATTATTATCGTACATACTGTTATTAACCCTAATGAGACTGGTGGTTTTTCGCGATATGGCAAGTATCTGCAAAAAATTCACTTTCGTTGGGACTTGGGGGACAAGATTTGAAACTCTAAGGATGTTTACATTCGTGAGGGGTTGCGTGTTTATCATTGCTGCACGCCTAGCAGGCCTGTGACGTAATTCATGCTATGTGCTTATGTACTGCTTTGTTCAGCGGTGCCAAGGCTACATACCGAAATACTTTTTGTCAAGCAGGCAGAGTGACAAAAAATGGGAATAGACACGAAACATACCCCCTGAGCCACCTTGTTGT
>JYFJ02005639.1:0-23713 GCA_000934665.2 Catajapyx aquilonaris
CCCCCTCCCCAATCAGTCTGCCCCGACCCCAGGACATATATTCCAGCCAGAAGACGCACACTAAATCTCTGTGAATGGGGCAGATCTTGTAGGGGCATAAAATGAACTTGGCACAGACTTCAGACTTACATTTTATTTCAATCAAAAGACCAATGGAGGTAATCCGACTCCATAAGATGCACCTGACATTTCTTGTTTGCTTGTTGATGGGAGCAGGGGCAAGATGATTACAAAATTCGAACCAGCTTAATTTCAAGTATACCTTTTTGGTACCATAAGTAACAAATCCTCACTGCAGTTCCTTCATGTTTACACAAGAAATAAAATAAATGCAGCAATTGCCTAAGATGACAACTTCGGGAACATCTGCCTCTTACAATCCAAAATCATACGATTTCACGAATGGGTTGTATGAGGTCCCGGCTGGTTCGCTAGCGACGGTACTCTCTTCCACGAGCGGTCCTCGGACCTGACTCGCATTTCTTGGTCGGACGGGGTGCTTGGGAGAATATCCCACCCCCGTCCCTGGGTTGGACCCGGCATTGCAGTACAGCCGGGGCCAACCCTCCTCTCCCCCACCCTTCTCACCCACCCCTACCTTGCAATCCCACACCTTCCTTTCCTACCCCCGGCTGCCAAGGCTCGCTCAGACAGAGCCATACAAGCTGGGTAACCCTTCCTACCAACCAACCAACCAACCATACGATTTCACAAATACAAGAACATCAACAGAAGTAAAACAAAAATTGATTATTTCCTTGTGCTGCTGGAAGATGTCCCCAAGCAACTTTACAGGTCAACGTTAATTAATAAAGGCATAATCGTAACTGACATTAATTTCAATCAATGTGATCAAATTTGATCTCGTAATGAAAGCTTGAGAAAACTTATTGGCTAATATTCATATTAAAATCCACAATTTGAAAACCATGGGGGAAATCCTTTAAAAATGGCAACTACTTCACATCTGATCTTAACTGTTCAAACATAGAAAAAAAATGCCAGAAGAAATACAACACTGAAGAAACTGTAATGAGTAACATGCTCTTATATTTGGTCTAGGGCATTCTGGGCGTCTTTTTCCTGAGCCAAATCCCTTGGCACTTGTCCCTGATTGTCTGGTATATCCTGCCTGACTTTTTTCTGGACCAACAAGGAGACAATCTCATTGTGGCCACAAGACACAGCGTAATGTAGTGGGGTCTGCCCCTCCTGGTCCTGGCAGTTCAGATCAGCACCACGTTCAATGGGGAAGTAGCCTTGGTCTGGGATTTGGGATTTTTGTTCATAACTAGCTAGCCCATGCCTGTAACCATACATTCCATCGCTCTGTTGCATCAAAATGACATTACTGGATAAATTATGGCACATTTAAAAGTGCCTTCAAAATTGGCGGGAAAAACGGGGCAGCCGGGTGGTGCCAATCGAAAGGGTACACTGAAATGCCTGGTTGACTGCGAGATATGAGGAATTTGACTTTGACACGACGGAAAGCATTCGCAAGGCAGCTGTAGGCCATCGGGGTGGAGAAAGGGGGCCTTCATGTGCCGAATTCGGGTGACAGATAATTCCTACCAGTTGGCACCACTGTCAGCCCAGAAGCCATTTGAGCGGCCTGGAATAAATACGCGCCCCGGCTTCTATCTTGCTCACGGAATGGGACGGTTGCTAACAACAGCGAAGCATTTTACAACAATGACGGGGCGCGTTCTATAACACCATTTTTGCGTTCATTTCACTTCGCGTGACGTCAACATTTTTCTAGGCAAACAGTGACGTCACCATTTGCCTACGAAAAAACGCCAATATCTCCGGAACTGAAACTGATATCTTAAAACAGAATATGCCAAAAAAATCCAAAAAATATGGGTGAATTTATTATGTAGTTTCCAAAATGAAGGCTACTTCCCCATTAGCAAAATTACAACATCGTCATAACCACGGTCAGCAGCCCAGTGCAATAGATTCATACCGGTGGCATCTGGAGTGTTTACATTCTTTGCAGTCAAATTACGACTCAGCTTATTCAAGTTTCTCTCCTTCACCCAATCAAAGAGGGTCTTGTCTCTGTCATTCAGGGGTTCTTCCACAGAGGCCATGCAACTTACAGCAACACCAAGACCGGCACTCCCACAAAACTTCGCGCCCACTGTATCATTCCATTTTGGGTCTACTTCAGCAACAATCTGGATATAATGTGTCATGGCATCATCACGCGACATATTTCCTAGTCTGATCCAAGCATCAAATTTTTTCTTGCTTCTAAAGTCAAATCGATTAGTGGGCCTCTCACTACAAGGCCCATTAGTTACTTGCTTGAAGTAGGAGTACAATTCCAGAAGTTTCTCAGCATTAAACTTGTGTGTGTTTAGCTGAACATAGCGTGCTGCCCTCTCAAAGAGTACATTCACATCCTCTAACTGAAATGAAGCCATGACTCCTTACCAAATTCAGTGATCTAGGTCACTACTTGCCAGAGTTGGGTAGTAACTGAGTAGAAATAACGCGTTACTAGTAACTAGTTACATTTTGAGTACTTTTCCCGTTAACTTCGTTACTTTTGTGCACAAGTAACTAGTACTTGTAACTAGTTACCTTTAAACAGTAACTTTGTAACGAAAGTTACCAAGTTACTTTTCCGTACAGGGTTTGAAAAGCACCTATTTTAAAGGGACACTCCACTCAAAAAAAAAGCAAGTTTGGCTCTAAAAATCGGGCAAAAAAATCCTGAATCTGAAGGTGCAATCTGTTTTTCGCTACGCGGAACGGTAATCCCAGGGCCAGGGGTCAAAGTGGGGGAATTCAAATAGTGCGCTAGAAGCTGGCCGTCCGCCAGCGACGCCCTCGGGACCTTGGGAACTGGAGGGCTGCTCCCGCCTTCCCCCGCGCTTAGGCCAATCCCAGAGCGGTGCAGCCCTCCAGTTCCCCTGTTCCTCGCGTGGCGGCACCGATCATTAGCAGACAACACACTTTGACATCTCGCCCTGGGATTACCGTTCCGCGTAGCGAAAAACGAATTGCACCGTCGGATTCTGGATTTTTTGCCTGATTTTTAGAGCCAAACTTGTTTTTTGAGTGGAGTGTCCCTTTAACATGCAGATGATTCATTTATTTGGCGACAGTGGGACGGTTCCCTCCGCGCCGATGGCTACTCCGGATTATGTCTGACTCAAGTCCGGTGATTTAAGACGGGGATGTAGAAAATCCGGACTTCTTCGAGTTCCAACTCTGGCCGAAAGAGGAGACACTCGATCCCACCCTCCCCACACAAAAGAAGGGTCGCGTTTGCGGTTGACCATTCCCTCTAGGCACAATAAAAACCGTGAAAAATAGGGTTCCGCCAACTTCTAATAGATGTCAAATCAGTCAAATTTTGACAAAATTATTATTTGCCGAAAGGTTATAGCTAAATATAAAAATCGGCTTCACTGGTCCAGAGCACCTCATTTTTCCGCATTTTTGGGTGCTTGTTACGACATGACGTAAAGTTTTACGACGGGGTAAATTACTCCTGAATGCAAATGACACATGTGTAAGAGAGAGGTCAGTTACACTTACACAAAAAAATTTGGTTCTGCAGTTGTTAGTTAGCGAGAACTTTACTCCCAAATTATCTTTACCCCCCCCCCCCTTAAAAATGTTCATCCAATACAACACTGCACTGGCCTCCATTGCCTCAGTGGCGAGACTTTTCAGTGGGTGGGGGGGGGGGGGTTACACCGAGAAGGGGAAAGCCTACAGATGCAAACTTTGANGAATCCCCCATCCATCTACAGCAGCGGTGACAGACCACGGAAAAGTAACTTCACGAGTAACTGTAACTGTACCTGTAACTGTAACTAGTTACTTTTTGGTCAAAGGAACTTGTAACTGTAACTAGTTACTTTTTTGGACTGAATAACTGTAACTGTAACCAGTTACATTTCAAAAGTAACTTACCCAACTCTGAACATAATTATATGATTTGCGTACATACCAGGAAGGAGAACCTGATCACACATGATCTAAGTAGTCATACAAACTCACTCTGCTTTGCCACTTCCTGTGTTCGACGGAGAAGAATGAAATCTGAGAGTGTCTCAATGCCGTGTGATAATTATCAAGTCAGGCTGATCGAATCGACCATCCAAAGCAAATAAAAACCAATCTGCAATGATTTAGCAGTTTCTGTTATTAATTAGCGATTAAAGTAGCCCTTGCTTTTCTGGTCATTAGTACAGTAAATTACAGATGAATTCAAGCAAAGTAATAATGTTTAAATTCTTGAAAGTTGTCGAGGGAAATATTGCTATTTTCAAATGTCAGAGTAACTTATATTATCGATTTAACAATGAACAACACCAACAATAATGTTGAATATATGGATGATGACGACGCCTATGTTACACAATCATCCTTTCTGTTTCTCAACAATGTTTTGCCCAATATTTACCCAATAATTTGATATTCATATTAATAATCGATGAGCAGGACATTGTCGTATTATTCTCTTGAGAATAAACTACTGAACTTGATGGATAACTCGTGGCTCAATCAAAAGAGTGACCAAAAAATGTATTTGGCGAGGTAACTTCAATTCTCCAGGAATCCTAGCCAGGAATATCATCAGTTCATCACTCTTTCAAATGCGGTATAATATTTTTCACCCTGCTGTAAGAGAGAGGATGGTCGGAGTTCATGCTAAACACTCTTGGTAGTGGCAAGTTCTATGGGAACACTAAGTCTTCTGAACCCGAGTGGGTGATAGCTAGCGTACTTTGAATTTTGCCTGTAACATTCACCTTAGGTGTCCCCTAAATGCTTCCTTCACGTATACGTGTTGCATTGACAAATTAATGTAGAGTAATGGCAGCTGGCGACAAAGCAGACGGGCTGTTAATAATACAGTGCCTTCTTCGGACGACCGTGCTCTAAGCATGTCAAGGGAAAAGAAACTTATGATATTAATTTCTATTTCCACTCACTTATGTAAGGGCAGGAGGAGGGATCTCATGGTCTGTTTGCGTAAACCTGTGGCGAACGGTGGGCATAGAATCTCAGTTCTGTGGTTGTCCTCTCCCATTATTTCGATTAAATGATTGTCTTCCTGTATCCTTCTTTAGCAGCCTTAGGGCTCGGTCACTCAAACCGGAAATGTCTTTTTGGAGACACAGACACGGGCCTTCTCTCTCTCTCTCTCTCTCTCTCTCTCTCTCTCTCTCTCTCTCTCTCTCTCTCTCTCTCCTTTTTTTCTTATCTTCGTTTCTATCTCCATCTCTCCCATTTCTGTGATTTCTAATAGGCATGCAGAGAGAGCATTTGTACTGCATATTACTTTCATATCACTCAGCATTATCCTTGCTTTCACGTATTCTTGGGAGCTTGGAAGCTATACCCCGCCGATACGGCGGGAATACTGTATTTGTAATAACTAATGAGAATCATACATGAAATGTGGACTCTTGTTACATCACTTCTGCGTGTACTATAGTTTACATCTGCATAGCACTGTAATATCAATATCCACACCACACCAACATGTGTAGCCATGCTAATCCATGATTATCCGGAATATTCTTTTGATGTAGAATTATTGCCATTATGTCGATATTCGTTCAGGCCTGCCTGAATCTGTAGGTTGTCTGGTCTGCCCTGGGCGTCCTCTCTTACACTGCCTCCTGGGTGTACAATAAATTTTCTGCCGTCTGAAATTGCGTTGGGCGCACGATTACTCTGGCTGCTCAATTTCTTATGTAGAAAATCGACAAGAAAAAAATGTTTCCTGGACTGAGGTGGTATAGAGCACTCCGACCATATCTTTCATACATTACTCCCTCCACTGCCAAAAGGCAGAGCTCTGAAACATTCAGTCATGGATTTCGCGAGAATTTGTCAGCAGCTAATCTTCATGGCGCTCCTATCCAGACTCAGTCCTTCCACTGTATTTGCACAAAAATCTGAATCCGTCAGAGCAGAAAATGTCCCTTTTTTGCAACACGGAGTACAGTACATCCTGTAAGAATAAGGTAGTATTTCCCTAAAATATTGACCAGGTGTCTCACGCAAGCCTTCCCAGATACTAAAAGGCTGTCTTCGGTAATTACCGCTGATGAGAACGCTGGTTCATTGAAAATTTTGTGGCCACTTTTAATTGAAAAACCAAGCTGTTTAATGACATGTGTCGCAGTATATTGTGGTCTGGCGTTTTCGTGCTGTTTACAAGTCGACAAAAGTCTAGTGTGTCAGTCACTCCAGAAGTGTATTAATTAATATAAATTAATGAGGCATTCGGCGTCATACCAATAACAATCGGGAAGTTCAGGCGGCACACCCTTCAAGTCCAATCCTATACATCGACTCCTGTTGGGAAGATGCAAAAAAAGGCAAGTACTTCAATATAATTATTATAACATAATCCGCAGGCAACATCATCACAAGGGCACGGCAGGTTTTTTCTTAATCGTCACTGTGTATCGTCCTGGAGGGGTACCTGCTCTTAGAGACAGATCGGAAACCTTCTCTCTTTCAAGAAGGATATTAAGATCCAGTAGATGTCAAGTCCTCGGCGATCTCGGGCGAACCTTTGAGCTTCAACGCTGATTGAGTATGTATATACAGGGTGTATCTGAACTCAGTGCCCCGACGTATATGACTGCCTTCCTAGCCACCAGAGGATCGATTTAAGTATAGGAGTCATATGTCTGGGCAGCCTCATTACTGAGATACACTCTTTAGCGATTTTTGCCTAATCGTTCCTTCTGACTTTTAAATCGAATTTTCTGGTGTAACTAGCCAAAGAGGCCTTACCACCTGTGGGCAACAAACCAACAAAGTCCGGCCCCCAGACCTTCCAGAGCCTTCTGACTGGGAAAGGGTTCGATGGGTGGCCTAACCGACAGGATATTTTGTACTACATGTTTGCAGCCAATTATCTCCGTAATGAGGCTGCCCAGACATATGACTCCTATACTTAAATCGACCCTCTGGTGGCTAGGAAGGCAGTCATATACGTCGGGGCACTGAGTTCAGATACACCCTGTATAGTGCAAGTCCAGATTCGGGCGTATGCTGCCAGGTATGTCCATGTAGCACTATGGAGGATCGGTGGTTATACTTCGGCTTACTTGTCCAGACTAACGCAGCCCCCCAAAAATAAATGGCAGGGTTACAGATGTCTTCTCCTGATATTATACTCCATTATAGGTTCATGGCCAACTCTTCGCATGACAACTTCTCGGCTGACTTTGTCTTACTGAGCAAATACACCATAATATGTAGGTCCCTTTTATCTTAACTCAATGCTAGGCGAAATAGGAATAATAAATAATTATTGCCTTTTAGCGATACTGAATAACACAAGATATAAGCAAACCAAACACCAAGGTAATGTGGGCAATATGCTAACATTGCAAAGACAATAATTATTGTGTCGGCGGCCTTACTGAACGGAAACTGAATTGAATGATTATAATTCCCAGAGGGGATGTGGATGGCCCTCCACTTCATAAGGATTTCTAGTTTGTAGGCGTCTGCATAAGTGTAGTAATTAATCATCTTCCCAAAATGGGTACCATGCAAATGGCAATGTCTCAGCTAAGCAGACAGCACGGACGTGGTTTAGCAATCACATTACTGTGATGCGAAAGCTATAGGAAGGAATATGATGGTCCTTCCTATTGTTATAATAATTACTGTACAATACATAAACACCCCCCTCCCAGTCGCACTGCTGATTATTTTTAGTGCTTGTGGTATAGTATTCTGGGATATGTGTCAAGCTCATTATTTTCGTCCTGACCTGAGTCCAAAGCGGAAATCGATCAGGCAAGGTCAAAGTTCAGAAAGGTCGTGAGCTCGCCCCAAAGCGTCCACATGATGATCGTAATAAATAATGACCGAGCTACATGTATATCTCGATAATATTATAGTGAACTTACGATTTGTGATTATAGCAATGCAGCATTGCTTAAAATTAGCCCTCCCAATAGAATGATCTACTTCAGACACTGGTCTTAGTGTTAGTATTATAATCTGCTATTAGACTTATTATTATTAATACCGGTTCTGCATGATTCAATCGAGTCGTATTTGGGTTTTCCTCACTTGCTGCTATTCCTTTCTCTAAATCACGCATTAGAAAGAAGGTATCTTACCAATTCATAATTCTCTCGAATCACTGTCGTCAGGAAAAATAGATTATGTTGCAATACGTCTGACAGACTTCCCGTACAATTTTTATCGTCAACATGGACAGAGTCCAACGATTTTCGTCCAAAGACACCATTGCTTTGTGTAGTACACTGTAGTATTGCCAGAGAAAATGGCGCGCGCGCACACATAGACTATATGATCCTTTATGGACGGTGCACTCCCCGGTATCTGTGTGATTCAGCCATTGCTTCAGTCGCCTGCTGCCTATGAAAAAACCACTTCCGAATGTAGCTCCGGGTAACGTTTGCTTCCTGTACTTGATGTGAGACATATTCTGTACGTATATAGTCCCGCATGTTTGTAAAAAGCGATCTAGCCTGTGCTCGTGTCATCCTGTCCCTTTCGGGGCAACCGAATGTGTTGTGTTGCCCATCGCAAAGCCTATTCCCAAAGGGCCACCATGGCTACACCCATGTGCACGATCATTGTCAGGGCGACATACGTTATGACGTCTTTTGCTGGATGTAGTGATTATATCATCAATCATTAGTCGGTGACTGCGTATATTTTTGTCCTTTTTTTCAATAAGACCAATTTGTGGCCTCCAATCAATTCCAATAAGAATTTTTGAGGCGTGATATACGTATTTTAATGTTCAGTTCATATCTATTTCAGTATTAAATGAGAGGTCTATATTCAGTACGAACAATAGAATGACAAGGAAAGGCCGCTATTCGTGTGAGTTATATTACATTGACGAAATGTGTGGGATCCATGCATGATCCATACATTAATGTTCTCATTACTACCTCCATTGCTGGCAGGAACACATTTGCGCCTTATAAGGTTCATCAAACATAGTAATGTTATCAACGTGTTATCATGTTTGATGTAAAGCAGGTCATTTGTTTCACATGAGTTGAACAATGCGGCATGTATCCTAATAGTCTATCTGTACTTCCCAAACTGTGACATGAAAATGTGGCAAGAAGCATCGGTATATATACATTGATACGTCCTTATATTTAATGAGTATAGTTTTTGCAGTACAACCACGCCACATTTTTGTCGTGACTACCTGAAACAATTCTTGGCCGAGGAAATAATAATAATAATAATAATAATAATAATAATAATAATAATAATAATAATAATAATAATAATAATACATAATTATGATGATAGGCCACTGACTTTGTAATCTTCATCATTCTGTGTGAACGAATGTGATATTCACCAAAGGTAATATTTTGGTTGGCGCTGCTGCGCGATTGATTGTGCTGGAGTGATATCCGCAGTTCTTGGAATTCTTGGAACTTGCAGAATAGAATCCATCCTTGTTGAGATTGGGGTACTTCGGGACCCATCATATTTCGGTCTGACTGGCCCGACAGTGCACATCATGAATCAAGGGGGTAACCATCACTTCGGTACTCCGGTGTAGTACACCTGCGAGTGGTACTCCCAGGTACTCCTTAGGTATTCTTTGAATTTGGTACTCTCTAGAGTACACTTTTCAGTCGAGTGGTTACCCGCTTGTCATTAATCTATTTGTTGCCTCGAAGTTAGCCTCGCCTTGGGCAATAAGTCAACGCTGTCTGCGTGATTTGGTGAATTTACGTTGCTAGTTTTATCTCAGGTTGAAATATTTATATTGCGATTTACACCGTAACGTCGCGGTCGGCAGAATGTAAACGGAATTCAACAGCATTCCGCTGTGAAGAGTCTCAATCCCGTGAAGATAACTCGTTTTTCCGTTCAGAAGTTGTTACATGGCTCTCTATTGTGCCAAGTATACAGTACACACTGTAAAAAAAAATATATGTAATTTTACAGTATTTTGCCATATTCTCTCACGTACGCCCGCGTTGTCGTTAGGGCCTCTCGCCATGTCTTCCTGCATGCTTCCTGCGACAGGGCCGGCTCGGTTCTTGTCACGGACATACTGCCATTACGTACGTGTTTCCTCATCAAGTGCTTTATCAGGTCTTCGCACGGTATCATCTCAACCTGTTCCTTAATGATTGCTTTTTTTTTGTCCGCAGGGCCTGTTTGACTAATTCCATGATCTCCTGCGGTGACTTCCTTGGAAGCCTCTTGGCTGGTATCGGGTCTGGCTGTTATCGTCCACCAAGAATCCTTTTGTATAATAAATTTTGGGGCTCCTTAGCATCAGGGCTCTAACTAATCCCTTTCCACATTGGTAGAGAGTGGGCGAGCGGCGTCATCGGCCTTCTGGGGGTTTTAATTCTCTGGCCACGTGTTCTTTAATACGTATTAATAAGCTGTGACCCTCCTCTCTCTCTTTCAGCTCTGAAATAGCTTTAGCAATGGCATCGTCATATGGGTAAGATGGCCGAGGCATATTGACTGAGTAAATTTTGACGATTGAGATGAGTAAAAACAAGTACAATGTTAGGATGTTATAAATTATTATAGCGCCAAGGTATAATAGTTACGCAAGTTATCTTGCCTCCCTCCTCTTCCCACTCATCGGTTATTCATTATTACTTATTATATTAGAGGTTTTGGGTTAGCTTGTGGCTCCCGTCATCGCTGCTGACTACCCCTTATAGGGAAATGTCGTGATGGTGTTGTTGTTGTTGTTGTTTTATCAGACCGATTTTGTCAGGCGATATAAACGGACTGAACCAATAGCATTGTCCGTTTTAGTGAACAATTTCGGTTACTAAGCTGTTCCTTTTAAATGGTCACTTTTCCAGTTATTTTTATGCTGACAGTGAGTGTCAAGAGCAGCAGATGCTATTATTATGCTATATTGGTTCGAATACGTAGAATCATCCACGATTCTAATCTGTAAGCCGACTCAAATGGCAATGAATTTTCGAATGTCAAAGAATAAGAATGGACCATTGGAACAACAACTAGGCCTTATTAGATTTTTAGATTTTAACAGGAGATTCCATATTTACACAGTCCAGATCCCCTTAGCAGACTTCTAAACGGATCTATGGGTTCACACGCACACACGTGGTCTTATGATTTCTTGACACATGAGTCCTTCATGTAGCATGAGGTCCTGCAGTAAAATATTGTGTAAAATAAATTACCACTCTGCAACGACTATGGATTCGCAGACATTTGGCTTGAATATCTGTGGCGATGGAGGCATTCAAACACCTTCAGTTCTCTATTGGCTTGTCACCGTAGTCAACATTGCACCAGGTGTCTTTGTGACACCGAAGCAATTTGCGGTTCAAACAGCGAAACATTGCAATGTGATCATCCCATCCACATTTTATTCTTGCAAAACACACGCATGATTCTCCAGCTGCACTCGACTGCAGCCTGAGTTAATTATACAAACAGTAATCTTACAGCCCATGACAGCAATTATGTGGTGAAGCCACACTTATTTTGCATCATCGCCACGCCTGAATGCTGCCGGTCTGGCTATATATGAGCTGTTGTCCTCTCTCTACCAGTGCATAGTGTATTCACCGGCACACTGTGGCGATGCAGTCTGGACACCTGTATTTTGAAGGTAAATGTCGTCCTTGCCAAGACAGATTGGGCTGACCCCACATGCATTAATTTCATTTCTTGCTGCTCGTTCAATATGTCAAAACCAAAAAGAATAGCTCTCACGTTAGCAATCAGCTAAAGAGAACCACGATTTAATAATAATAATAATAATAATAATAATAATAATAATAATAATAATAATAATAATAATAATAATAATAATGTAAACCTTTCACAGAAGTGTAGTGGCCATTTGAAACATTCGCTTTCAACAACTGACCCGAGCATACTTATTTAATCACTGCGGTTGCGTCATCTCTACATAACAGGTCTTTGCTTAAAAAAGAACAAAAATGTTTAGGTCGAGTCATGAGTAAAGAGTTGACGGCTCAGCTTATCACTGGTCTGAAACTGAAAGAAGTGAGAGAGTTCGTCATTGGCATTAGAAACACGCACTCATAGGCAGTGAAGATTATTATCCGTATTGCAAAATCATTTTTTGTAAAGGTACTATAGTAGCATTGCGTACAGTAGCTTATAATTACCGTAATTATGTTTATATTAAAGTGAGAGTTATTATCACCGCAATGTTGCAAAGAGTTTTCCTATTTGGTGTTTCTCTGCCCGAGACTATTAAACCGCGAAAAGGAGGGAGGATGGAGGAAAGTTGATGGACTATAGTAATTATTATTCCTACCCCTGTCACAATGTTTTGGCCTCCCTTTGCTATACTATGATTTTATGCTACTATACTATTACACTAGTATGCTCGGGTTTACTATACTACACCCTATACATACGTTCATGCCACCAACATTGTTGCCGAGTAATCCCTCGGATACTCACCATACGATATAGGGGTTGTAATAATATTGTGTCACTCTTTCACAAGACACATTTGACCAATAGTTGCAACATTTGCCAACACGCGACGTGGAAAAGAAGAAGCAAATAATATTAATCACTATATCAAAATATTGACGGGTTCTTGTATAGCACGGACTTCATTTTATGATAGTTTCATACATCAGGTTTCAAGTGCAACTCTACACTACATGGTGGTATACTCGTATGTACGGTAGGATCATCGTGGGCGATAGTATACCTTCCCATTAACCTCGTTTAATTGAAGTTTACATTAGTATACATTGTATAGTATACATGAAAATGCCCATGGGCAACTTTCAGCCAAGGAATGTCTTTCTTTCTGCGTCATGTCTTCCAGTCACCAGGTATTGCTTGTCCCGAATGAGCCTATTGTAAGGCATGATGGGGGAGGCGGAGTGGTGCTGCGGTAACGTATGAGCCCACGGATGTTAAGGTCCCGGGTTCGATCCCAACCCGGGGACACCCCCTTCATCTCGTGCAGAGTTCAGGGTCACCTCTGGCTTCGTCTCGGGTGGTATTTTCACAGACTAAACCACCCGGGGGAGTTCACTAAAAATGGCCACAGCGTCAGATGCACTGCACCTTGCACATCCCCTCCTGTCATCCTGCCCGTGGGCCCGGGCGCTTCAACTATAATAGGTTCCAATATTGTATAATAGTTCAAAAATAAAGGTCTGTGTGATATACCCCCATTTGGGGGTGAAAGCACTATCCCAGGATTATTATTATTATTATTATTATTATTATTATTATTATTATTATTATTATTATTATTATTATTATTGTAAGGCATGCGCCGTAATCAACTACAAAAATTCTTGAAGAAAGAAGTGATATTGTCGGGCTGTGATACAAACTGTAATATTATTATATTTAAGGGACAATTTTATATTATGAAAAGACGAGATGCGTGGACAATAGTAAGCCTGTGCATTTATTGATTGAAGAACACGACTAACTTGTATGTTAATCTCGAGCGAGGAGTGATCCGCTATATATCGACCAGTGTATAGTCTTGATCAGCCCATCAACATTGCCCTGTCATGTTGTAAGTATTAGTCTTCTTTCATTTGCATATTTCTGGCATATCCCTGCATCAGTCTTCGATAGGGTCAGAGGTGTAAGAGGAGGAAGTTATATTTTAAGGCGCACTATATTTGGCTATAGAGGGTTGTGAAGTCGAACAAAAAAATTAAATAGCGGTATGCATAACGCCATGCAAATACCTTCATTTCCGATGTTGCTTGAGTTGTACTGTAGATGGGCCAGAAAGCCTGGCCCGTTCTCATGATCAATAACAATGACAACATGAATCACCAGAGATCGGCATTGTTGGAGGTCAGTAGGCTACACTATGTTCTTCCTTATACGGACTATCCCCTTGCACTGTGATAAGTGTAGCAACCGGTAGCAACAGGAGGAGTGATGATGATGATGATTATGACCTTTTGACTGTAAAGAGTACGTGGGAGATTTTACTCAGTGTTACTAGAACATCATGCTGTTGGGTCGGACAATATGATGACTCGTGGGTGACAATAGTACTGATTTGTGAAATAATCCCATGTTTGCCCGTGACGTAGTGGGCAAGAGTAGGTTCATAAATATGGAGTGTATGAGTCAATATACGTAATATTGCAACGTGTAATTAATACTGTTGATTCCCCACAAAATATATTGGAGTCCGTAAAAGCCGTCGAGAATATGCGAAGAAAAATTCTTTGATCGTTTTTCAGAGTTCACAGGATTAACAAGAAGGTGTTGTCCATGCCCCTAAAATATGGGTAATACAGTAAGTACACGTATACCATACTTCTCCGCGGGAGGCAATCTTCCGTTCCGTATCGGGGTGAACGCTGATACGTTCGCCTAAGTTGGCTCTTGTCAGGCGTTTCCCGCAATGGGTCTTGGTTTCCTATGCGGAATCCATGCAGTCAAAGACTCAAAGTATACCTGCCGCCGTCCATTGTAATTTTAAGTGTCGGATATGCACTGGGATGATTAAGGGTCAGTGTCGAGACTCGTCTGGAGGCGGCCGTCGGATGATTAATAGATATTGAAGTCCTTCGGTCTCCTGGCGTAATGTCACGTTCTTGTCCTCTGTGTCAACATACTCTCTGGATATTCGTCGATTTCTATTAAATGTTGGTCGTCCTTGTGCATCTCAATGAAACCTGGGATGAGAATAAGGTCGACTCTCTTCGAAAGTGCAGCTGGATGGCTTCAACCTAGAGGGCCCCAACATGCTGGAAGATGGTTCGTCGAGAATGGGGAGAAGAGGCTAATTCATATTATAGTCTATGCCTGTAAGTTGGTTTTGGTATATAGCCTGTGCCAGACACGGATTCAATGAATTACAGTAATTGCATGTTCCCTATAAATCTTATGTGGATCCCAACCTGTGTATTATTAGACCACGACCCCGACCCTCAGGTGACCTCTCGGGGTCATGAGTTGTGACCTAGGGATGTCAGATCTCACAATCTGTTACAACTGTTTAATAGACACACAGTCGGACAGTTGAATAATATTCATAGACGGCCTCGGGATCACTACCTAGGAATTGGTCTCATGAGCGACACAAGTTCGTCATACCAAAATAATGCATGAAAGGTACACTACCTGCACGCCGCCGAGAGCATCATAATATTACGGACACCACTTTGCACGTAGCATGGTGTCTGCTCAAGGGACTTGTGTCCAATATCCGGATATACGGAGCTACTCTATTACTGTAAATATCAAAATTACGGAGATAAAAGGACTGATTGGACGTCCGTACGTGCTGCCTATGCTGCTGCTTTTGACTGCCACATGGAGACGAAAAGATATTTTACACCATTCAGTTTAATCTTCATGCAGTACATGTGCGCTTCAATAAACACATTTTTCAACTTGTGGTGGAAATGGAGGGAACAAGGGAGAGGTAACTTGTATCAAAATCTAATTTGAATGTAACTTCGCACCTATGATGGCCTTGAGGCATGGCAAATCTGAGACGTAAAGGGTGTACAGTACGAGTACATCGGTGAGACATACAGTCTCACCGATGTACTCGTACACCGATTGCGTCATAGCGTAGTCCGTGGTAGTCTCTGAGAGTAGACCAACCACATAAGACATAACATGCATCATCATGCATAATATCACAAAGTGATTGCATGATGATGCCTCTTCGAAACCGAATACCAACGTGCATGGCGTTTTTGTCCCAGATCATTTAGAGTGGTATTTCACCGCAACCTTATTCGCGCATTTCATTTCTCCAGATCAAGCAAAATGAGCATGTCATTACACATTTTGTTCTCAATGACTTGTGTCTTTTCGCAATAGTCTCAGACACATTCCGAACGTTCTGGGATGTAATAGGATTTTTGCATACGGACAGCTGGAAGACATCATTAGTCAATATACAAATGAACTCATACCAGTCATACGGCGATTTTCATTTGCGCCCTCTTGATACACGATATCGTACCGTATACATAATTAATTATCAAGTGGGCAGGAAGAGACCAGTTTAATTGGCCAGAAGGGTGATGCCAATATCATCAATTGACCACATTATGATGATATTGGTATCACGATTCAGATGAATTGTTTGTTTGTGTGTGTGTATGTGTGTGTGGGTCTGCCTTGTGTGTTGCGCCAGAGATTAAATTCCTTCTGTTCTGGTCGCTTTTTGTTTCCTCTTTTACTCGAAATGACTTCGTTCTTCTGTACTCAAATCACCCAATGGTCTAGGTCTCTAGGAGAATGGAAATTAATCGTATTTGCTGGATCCCATGGCCATTGTTGCCATCTATGGTTGCCACCAGCCCACGGACACTCTTACTACGGTACCTTCTGATCTTTGCAGGGGATGCTCACCTGTGAGCGCGATGAGACATCTCAGAGCTGGACTATGTGGCGACCCTACCGGACTACGCTGAACTTTATAGGTACAAAAGGGAAGTGCTACATTGGGGGACCCAACATGATCGGCGGGGCCATGTTGGGCCCATATGTAGCGCTTCCCTTTTGTACCTATAAAGTTCAGCGTAGTCCGGTAGGGTCGCCACATAATCCAGCTCTGAGATGTCTCATGGCGCTCTCAGGTGAGCACCCCCTGCAAAGCGCCACGGCAGGGGGTAGGTGGGAGTGACCTAACCTGAGTATTCTAAAACCACGGTTGCCACATATACACACACACCTCAACCGTGGGTTGCCATAAGAATGTCTCGCAAGGGTTAGTTTAGTTTATACCTGTACACTGTGTACAGCCTTACTGACTGAGCAATACGTTGTTCTAAAATGGACCAGAAAAGGGAGACGGAGTGGCGCCGCGGTAACGCGCGCGCCCACGGAAGTTAAGGTCCCGGGTTCAATCCCCACCCGGGGTTCCCACCTTCTTTCGTGCAGAGTTGGGCCATCTCTGACTTCGTTTCGGGTGGCAATTTCCGATAGACTAAGCCACCCGGGGGAGTTCACAAAATGACCAATTAACGACAGCGCACATGCACTTTGCACATCCCCTCCTACCAACCCTGGAGTACACTAATAAGATTCCATCTTAACACGCTCCAAAAATACAAATGGTGGTAATCCACCACCCCCTAAAGACCTAACAGGTCATTCACGGGGTAAAATTTATATTAAAAAAATGGACCAGAAAATAATAGTCGCATGCTAGCTCAGACTAGGTCGTCGGAGATAATGTGGAGCCCAAAATTGGCTTAGCATGATAAGGGTCTGCAAAAATACCATGATCGCCCAGCAGAAGTAAATTGTCCCTTATAGAAGTCGTCCGAATAATTATCAGATCATTTAATCCCCCAGTGCGTCTCTTGATTTTGTTATCAATCGCACAAAACCCATGGGCTTAATGTTCGATATCATTTTGTCCTCTATGGCTGCCCTTATCCTACGTTTGGAATATTTTTATTGGTGGTAATGGTGCAGTTCCATTTTTATGTCGCTATTCCATTTGGTCTTATTTCGGGACAAGATATTGCGCAGTTATTATGCTTTGGAATATGTTGGGCGGTTGGGCATGTCAAATGGGATGAACAGAGACGATGATAACATTATTTTGTGATAATCTGAGCAGTTCCATTTAAATATGTCGCTTTTCCATACTGATATTTTTGCCGGACAATGACGTACGGTCGTATGATGCTTTGAAATTTGTAGAGACGCGATGAGACATGTCTTTTAAAGAATGTACAGAAGAAGGCCTTTCGCACATTCGGCCTCCTGCCAATAAGATTCACTCGCCTCTTATTCGCCTTAACATGCACCGTGTATGTAGGTTTACCCTATAATAATGCCTTACCCTATAATAATGCCTGCTAAGTTATTGTGTTGAGGCTGATGAGTATAGCCTGGCAGTGCACCTCATCAAGTTGTACTCATTCTTCTCTCCGACTCAGCACAGTCAGTTCTCTTCGCGATCCGTTTCTTTTGTCTCCACTTACGCACCATCGTGCTAGAGGATCCCATTATAATAAATTATCAGGTGTAGATACTGCTGTGTAGAGCAATAAGTGCATCAGTGCCTCGTGAAAACATTGCAGGATAGACCCTTTTCGTAGGTGACTTGAAGTGTTACAATGCTACTGTTGTAAACAAAATTATTCTCGTAGAAGAAAATAATGGAATGGTGTTCTCTGCATTGTGTCCAGTGATCAAGGTGGTGCACTGTCCAAGAATGGGTAGGGGGAGAGGTTCGCAATGGCTTACACCTAAAAATCTCTTTAGTGAGTAGCAACCAGTTGGAACCAACAATCGAGGCAACATTCTCCAGCAACTTCAGAGAAGGAGAACCTATAACCAACTCCCAGCCTTAGAATCAAAGCGTTGCAGTCCTACCTGACCTCGTAGGGTCCATCGAGTGAGTAGAGTAGGCTGTGCGGCGGAGCAAGCCATCGTCTGTTCCTCGGCCATCGGATCCAAGGAGGAGTAACGGCGGATGGGCAGCCATACATTGGAGACACATGACTTCGACGATCAACAATGGCGAGGATGAATCACCTGTTGATGTAATGTTTACACGTTGGAGACACATTACTACGATAAACAATTATTGTCCAGGATGGCTCAATTGCTGATGTACTGGTATTAGAAATATGAACATACCCGGCTGTCCTTCTTGAAATCTCGTCTTACACATTCTTGTTGACATTGGAGACCCTCTTGACGATCACAACCATGATCGAAGATGGCACAACTGCTGATGTATTGGAGGCCTGAATTTGCACGTCCGTCCTACTTGAAATATCGTACAACACTGAATTTATCAGGTTCAGTTTACATTGGATACCATCTTGAGTCTTGACTACCACAACAATGGTGCAGGATGCCACAACTGCTGATGTATTGGAAATATGCACCGAAGCAGTTTGGAGGAGGGGATATGGTGTCCGACTGCTAATCGGGAGGTCCTGGTATCAAATCCCGGGGCCGGCAACACTGACCGTGGTTTTCTGTGGTTTCCCACGATCCTTCAAGGTGGTGATCAAGGTGGTGCACTGTCCAAGAATGGGTAGGGTGAGAGGATCGCAATGGCTTACCCCTAAAAATCTCTTTAGTGAGCAGCAACCAGTTGGAACCAACAATCGAGGCAACATTCTCCAGCAACTTCAGAGGTGGAGAACCTATAACTAACTCCCAACCTTAGAATCAAAGCGTTGCAGTCCTACCTGACCTCGTAGGGTCCATCGAGTGAGTAGAGTAGTCTGTGCGGCGGAGCAAGCCTTCGTCTGTTCCTCGGCCATCGGATCCAAGGAGGGGCGCGGCGGATGGGCAGCCATACATTGGGGACACATGACTTCGACGATCAACAATGGCGTCGAACACTGACCTTCTTGGGTCCAGTTTGCGTTGAAGACCAAGTTGAAGACACTCTTGGCGATCACAACCATGATCGAAGATGGCACAACTGCTGATGTATTGGAGGCATGAATGTGCACGTCCGTCCTACTTGAAATATCGTACAACACTGAATTTATCAGGTTCAGTTTACATTGGATACCATCTTGAGTCTTGACTACCACAACAATGGTACAGGTTGGCACAACTGCTGATTTATTGGAAATATGCACCGAAGCAGTTTGGAGGAGGGGATATGGTGTCCGACTGCTAATCGGGAGGTCCTGGTATCAAATACCGGGGCCGGAAACTCTGACCGTGGTTTTCTGTGGTTTCCCACGGTCCTGCCAGGAAAATTCCGGAGTTGCTTCCGTAACTAATAGGCCACAGCCGCTTATTCCGCCCCTATCCTATCCCAAAGAGCACAGTAAAATGAAAGCAAAGAGTTCCAGGCAAAACAAACTTCCCACCTAAAGAGCCGATGGCTGATAACGGGGTATGAATTATTATTGTTATTATTATTGGAAGTATGCACGTACCCGTCCGTCCTACTTGAAACCTCGTCGAACACTGCCCTTCTTGGATCCAGTTTGCATTGAAGACCAAGTTGAAGACACTCGACGATCACAACCATAGTCGAAGATGGCACATCTGCTGATGAATTGGAGGCATGAATGTGCCCGTCCGTCCTACTTGAAATATTGTCGAATACTGATTTTATCGGTTTGAGTTTACGTTGGATACCATCTTGAGTCTTGACTACCACAACAATGGTGCAGGATGCCACAACTGCTGATGTATTGGAAATATGCACTGAAGCAGTTTGGAGGAGGGGATATGGTGTCCGACTGCTAATCGGGAGGTCCTGGTATCAAATCCCGGGGCCGGCAACACTGACCATGTGCACGTAGCCGCGTGTGGGTGCAGGACTAACAGTGCAAGAGTTGGTAGCCTACTCCAGAACTCCACGCCTCGCATTGATGGGTAGCGTACTAGCTCACCTGACACCTGAAAGTCTGAAACACTCCTACCGTGTCAAACGATACGCTTTCAGGCGGGGCGGAGACGTTCGTTCGTGTTTCGTTACGTGTCGGAAGGTGGGTTTATTAACTCTTTTCTTAGAACATGTGGGATTCAAGATGCATTTTCAGAATCAAACGGATGTGATGCTATGGATGGTGTGGAAGAGGAAAACAACGAGGGTCAGTTTGATGACGCTGATGTTTACCACTAGTCCAATATGAAGAACCGAAGGAGGAAAAAACAGAATGACAAGCTTAGGTTTTGGGCTAGCTTCTGTCAGACCACATAGTGATTATTTGGTATAGTTGAAGCATTTTCAAATTTCAACCTAGTTTCATTTTTCATCATAACTTTATTACTCTTCGTATTACTTTTTTACTTATAAAATGATCTGTACCATTTCACATGTACAAAAAAATTCATTAAACCTTCCTTTTTGAAGTCAAAATGTGTTCTATTTTTTAGTTATTTATCAAATTAATTTTCAGTTACCCAACCCCATTCTGAAGTAGTAGTTATAGAATGTCATTCGCTCTTGATGTATGACTTATCAGAAGTTGAAGTCAGTAAAATCTCTCGCTTTAGAAATCTCACCCTCACAGTCAGTGTAATTTAAATACCCCTTACACACAAATTAGGTGTACGTGAATTACTGACAATAGGAATTCACATCCTCGTTTGATGCGCAAGACGTTACACCTCCCATTGCCGAGTTAAGTCTTTCTAGTGAGAGGAACTCTGGTAAACGTCTTCTCTTCATCATATACACTTGTCTGCTTCCTGAGACTTGGCTACTTGCTTCAGTAACTCAATCCCTTTCTCCAGACACGTGTCAATCACATGATTCTCTTGCCTTAGCATGTCTATGTAGAAGTTGTCCTGGCAAACAATTAGAACAGACTCATAAATACTGCAGAAAGCAGAAGTAACATATTGACCTACGGAAGTGAGGTCACACTTCAAACGGGCCAACTCCTGATCTAATATATTGCTGTACTTCATCTTGTGTATACTGGTTCTTTTGTACGGCATCCTCAGGTAGTAGTACGTTGTCAGGTATTTTGAAGAGTTCCTCCTCAACCTCCTCCTCATAAACCGAGATGTACGTACAGATTTGGCTAGTATGTGCAAATAAATTGTAACTTCTAATTTGAATAAGTTAAAATTCATAACTTGCCTCAAACTTTTTGAATACCTTCTCAATGACCTTTTCATCTGAAGCTTTGTAGCCTACACTTCCTTGGCCCTCTCTCTTCTGCTATCCTTAATCAATCCATCTTTTTCAAACTGATCCATGGCCACACCCACAACTTCCGCCACATGTTCCACAAATGCATCTTCTACTGTAAAAAAGGCGAAAATTATTACTGTCTATAAATTAAAGTATAGCTGGTCGTGGAGGCGGAGTGGTGCTGCGGTAACGTATGCGCCCACGGACGTGATGAACCTGTCTTCTCACATGGCCAGCTGTATGTGGCACTGTCCCGGTCTCGCAACCCAAGTCAGGTCAAAGTATTCACTACTCCTACTGCTCAACAAGGAACATTGCTCTCCAACAACAGAGTCTTTACACAGAATGTTGTATATCGCGAGGTTTTATGAAAAAGACTTTTCTCATGTCCGACCCAAGAAGTATAGCCTACAGTATGTCCACTGATTCAATGCTACTAAAATTTTCAACCCCGTCTTACGACCAGATATACGCTACTTCTTAATTGTCACTCCGAGAGGCCTCTCATCCCATTTTTTCATTCCCATTGTCCTCATTGCAGGTTTTGCCAAATTTTGGCTACGGGTGCGCTAGGTAATATATAATACTTTTCTCCCCCTTCTCGGTTCATATACCTTTGGGCACTTGGGGTTCGGGTTCTAGCCTTTTACAAGCACGACAAATCAGCTGGCTTTTGATGTCTCGCGTGGTCCCTTCCTATAGGGGTTGTTGGAGACATGCCCATTGCATTTTCTCCGGATCCAAAATGGCGTACCAATTACGGCACGAGGCTGAAAATGATAACTGCTTACATAACGGTTGTTTCCATAAGCAGTTACAGCTAAGCTAATATGCTCAAAGGAACCTGAATTCTACCAAAGGTTGGCACCCCACCAAAATAACCGATTTTGGAGCCCTGTTCAGTTTGGCGGCAAAATATTTTGGCTGTCAGGGTTTTTGGCTGTCAGGGCTTTTGGCTGTCGGGGAAATGGCGGCAAAAGAATTTGGCTGTCAGGGCTCTTGGCTGTTAGGGAATTGGCGGTAAAGGATTTTGGCTGTCAGGGGTTTTTGCTGTAAAAGGAATTGGTTGTCAGGGGAATTGGCGGCAAAGGAAAATGTGTGTTGGCGGTAAAAGTTTTTGGCTGTCAGGCAGGCGACCCTCACGTGACCACTGACGCACAGTGATCTAGAATCGGAAAAAGCCGGTCACATAACATTTTCTGACCTGTGAGATCTCATTTTGAAATGCATGCCAAATGAATCTATGATAGGGCAATTCCACGTGAACGTGATCATCTTTTTCACGAAAAAAATTTGCCCGTCGATGAGTGTGAGATATGCTAGAGTCCATGTCAAGTTATGACCTTTCCCATAAGGATTTGGTCCGCCGGTGCGTGGTTGCCTATCTACAGGCGCTAATTGCACTTGGATCACGGTTAGAGGCGCCCCCATATTACATTTACATGACAACGTAAATGCATGATGTAATACATGTTTCATGTGTGAAATTGTCTCCTCTTTCCGACAAAAATAGTCACTTCCCGGTAGCTGTGCAAATTCATGTCAAAATGCGACATTTTTGCAAACAAATGACAATTTCAAAAAGAGAGCCAAAGTCAAATGGCATTATACTGATATCAAAATACACCTCGCAGTGTCCTCTATCAGTGGTACAAACGGAATGTTGGAATACGAAATGGTTCCGGAGCTATAGGTACTGACGTGGAGCGCTGCGCTAGTGGAGGAAACAGATATTCTTTTTTACTCATCAGTGGATCACCAGAGAACAAAAGATGAACTGCGCAAAAGATTTTCTATGACGAGGACAATCCCTGGAACATTACAATTCCATTGTTTTATTCCTAACCATGAGAAGAAGGAGTTGATTGTAAAAAAATTCTCTTCTTTCACAAACTGTGAAGTATTTACCATAGAATAGTAGGAATAAATGAAAATTCCTTGGTCATGTTCAACAAAGTTTCAATTTTCACAAGTGTCAAGTGTTAAAATATGACGGATTAGTTAGAATAAAAAATAAATAAAAAACCTTTTTAAGAACACGCTTTATATTAATCCAATTTCCAAGTGCACTAAAAAGTAGAAAATAATTTTTCTTCCTCAATCTTC
>JYFJ02005640.1:0-23704 GCA_000934665.2 Catajapyx aquilonaris
GACCACGACCAGATGGACGACCAGGCGGAGGAGGACATCCTCCGTGACCAGGCGTGACGCAGGGCTGGTGGTTGCAGAAGAAGAAGAAAAAGAAGAAGAAAAAAAGACACTTTGGGGAGGGTCATGCAGTGTAATGTGAATTCAGGTTTCCTTTTTGAGTATGTGTCCATACGTGCTTGCGCACTTGCATTGGCGGGGGGAATTATCAGGATGGGGGTTGGGCATGTATGTATGTGTGTGGTGCCGCGGCGGTTGGCTGCGTGCGCAGGTGTTTCCTCCCCATCCTGATGTTCCTCCCACCGGGAGCTGGTGAGCCCAGAGCTAGAGGGTGGAAGGGAGTTGTTGGCCGGGCTCGGTGGGAGCCGGTCAGTTTGTACGTGGTTGAGAAAATATACTGCTGTCCCCAAATTCTGGGTCTATCTAGTAGTTAGAACCCCATTTCAGGTGCTAGCCGGGCCAGGCTTTTGATAGAGTCTGATAGTGCAATAATTTATTGGGGGTTTTAAAAATTCAACAGGAATAGGTAGGCCCGTGTTGAGGTGAGCAAATGCATGCAGTGTATTTCCCAGCCAATGCAATGCAAAGGTGGGGATTTCAGACGGTTCGGAAGGTAGTACGGAATCGTGGATAACAGTTCAGAATCACGGACGGAGGAAGAGGTGGGGTGGGAGTACACACATGATTGGGGGATGGGCATCATCACTGGCTATAAGTCGGAAGCGATTTAAAATGCTGTGTCCGCCGCAGGCGTAGAAAAACGTGAGCGAAGCGAGCGGTTTTCTACGCCTGTGCCATAGAAAAATTCGAGCGGAGCGAGGGTTTTTCTAGTATACTTATAAAAATAATAAATAAATAATAATAATAAATTCTATAATGCAAACAATTTGATTGGCGGCATTTGAAAATAATATCATACTTCCAGGCAAGATGCCCCATGTGCCACACCCAGGGCCAGACGTGGTGTTCCAAGGCAGCAGCCGAGACGGGCACCAAAATGGAAAGGGGATGGAAACAATTATACTGGCGCACACAACTCAGCGCATTATTCAGTTGCAACGTCCGATAAAATTGTAATTGGCTAAGAATCGCCAGATTATATCGCATCGCAAAAAATCAGGAGGGAAAGCCAAATCGAAGGTCTCCAAAATGTCACGGTCACAGTGGGCGTACAGAGGTGCCCAAGGAGTCAACGCCGCGCGCCGCACTATGGAATAAATCCATTGCATGAGTAGATTCGCTTGTTTAAGTACTGCTTGCAAATATCTTACCGGTACCGATTATAAAGTGGCAGGTCAAAAAAGATGTGCAAATAGTGAAGGAACGCAAGAGGCAAGGTTAAGTCAACGAGAAGCACAACTGCCAAAGAGAAGTTGAAGAATTTCCACAGGCACAACGTTAAACCTCATACAAGAAGCGGCAACGAGATGGAATTCCACTTTCTACATGGTGAGGAGATTTGTTGCCCTTGATGATGCCGTGACGAGCACTGTTACTCTTCAAAAACACAACCTTGCAGCCTTTAATGATGATTATTATTGGAGGATCTGCAAAGAGCTTGTCGAAATATTACAGCCATTTGAAGTGACTCACCATGTCAGTGGCGAGCAGTTCGTGACAATTTTTCAGCTTATTGTCATTACTGAAGGTATACGGAACTCAATATACTGTAGCAGCCTGTGTACAAGGTGCCTTAATCACAGAGGACGGGTGGAAAAGTGCGTCGGCGAAATGCTTCAACACGACATCATTGAACCCACGACGTCACCATGGGCCGCGGTCGTGCTTGTGATAAACCCGGATGGAAGTTTGAGATTTTGCGTCGACTATCGTCGTCTCAACCGAGTCACGAAGATACCCTGAACCAGCTGGGAGAGGCAAAGTACTTCTCTTCACTGGACTTGCACTCAGGATTTTGGCACATATGAAGAAGGAAGATAGGGCAAAGACCGCCTTCACCTTGCCCAATCACCTGTACCAATTCAAGCGAATGCCCTTTGGTTTGGCCAACCCCACCAAGCCGCACCTCAATACCCCCCTGCCCAACTCATCCCACACACCCATCCAAGGAAACCACCAACATAAAATGGATGTTCATCTCAATGTATGCTTCATTATTTCACATTTATTCATATTTAAGATTGAACACGCATGTAGGCCTATGTATGTGCATAGTTGTCTGGTTCATCATGGCATAGTCGCCCTTGTGACATAAGCAGAAGTATCTAGCTCATGACACAAATTATGTATATGTGCTTTCCGGGATCAGGTACTCAGTAAATAGACTAACCTTTTCTCACTAGTGGTAAATGTTTATTCATGATGTTACTATAACGGACGCTAATATTATGTTTCTCCAGCTTTGGAAAAGAAAAACGACATATTGAAAGGTCTGTTCCATGGAAACAATAAATGGAATGCAGCCGAAGATGTCATGAAGAAATGTAACGCCTGGAGACTTCAGAAATACTCGCCAAAGAGAAGGCCTTATCGTAAATTGGACTTGACTTATTGGAATTGTGAGGGAATCAAACATAATCGAATGGCAAGGAAGAGGAGGACAGAATACCCCTTACACGTGAGAAGGCCCTGCGAGCCTACAGGACGGCGAACAAAAGCGCAAAGGCAAGTCTTGGACGTACAAGAAACCCAACTTAGAGAACAGGAGGTGCAACATTGGACAAGTGTCGTGCGTGGTGGTGTTTGGTAGGCATTTTAAAAATCCACTTATTGTTTAAAGATTCCAGGACTATTTTCAATTCTACAGTATTAGTGCCATGTAGTTGTGATGATAAATAAATGCGTCATATCTGCCTAGATTGTTTGACTACATTGGTGGTATGTCTTATTTTTTCTTTCCTAAAGGGCAGACCCAACTGAAAGATTGTGCGGTGCAACAACGAGGAAAGTGAAGTTACCTTTTTACCAGCAGGCACTACGGAAATCCAGTGTATACACTTGCCATCCTTTGCCTAAGATTCTTCGTGACCTACACGTATAGCCTAATAATACGTGCAACCGGCTAAATGTGTTTATTTTTCTCCCCATTAGAAACTTAATGGTAAGTGATATATTAGTGTTACAGACCTTTCACATTACGATTAATGGGAATTGGGGAGGACTGCATTGGGTTAAATTGTAGGACTGCATTGGGTTAAATTGTAGCACTGACGTACCATCGGTGGACACCTCCATCACCTTGTCCGGGTCATGTACAGAATTTAATTGCAAGACAGGATATGTCCTGACCAACACAACACCGGCAGGTACAGAAAATAAACACGAGAATGGTGATAATTTGCAAAGAGTAAATGAGGCGGAAGGTCTTGCATACTTGGGTGGGGCTCTGTCAAGAAAATTTAAGCGCAAATACCCTGAGTTAGGTTTTGTGTGTAACGCTGGAGATTCCAAGTCGTGGGTGTCATTTAGGGCCGGTTTCACCGAGCTCAGTATATGATAAAACCAGGGTATTTCTCAAAATCCCTATCTATTTGTATGGATTTTCCTAAAGAAACCTGGTTTTATCATATACCAAGCTCGGTGAAACAGGCCCTTAGAAGCAATGTGGGTTTAAGAAAACCAACAGGGGATTTTCTTTGCGAAGTTGCAATGCATGAATGAGATTTTCAAGACTCGCCGCGGTAAAACTTTTCGTTGTGAGAGAAAGTGTTTTTCAAAGCAAGTTCTCCTCTTGAAGATGCATTTTAGCTCTGTTCCAGAAGAGGTTTCACTTCATCAAATGTCGATCTTTCATTAGGCTTAGGCACCTAAACTGTACTTTGCATTTGAGAAAATTACGCCAAACGGCTAAGATGATGAAAAAAATTACTGCGTGAGGGTTTTCACCACGAATGTATGATTTCTCTGAAGTGTGAAATAAATGTTGGGTCTGAAATAAAACCTAATCGTCATCCTCGACGACATCCCTATCGAGATTATGCTACGTGCACGGGAGAGGCAGCAGCAAGGAAGAGCTGCGAGGGGCAGGTGAGCATCGTCAAGCTTCTCAACACGTACTCAAAAACTCCACGCATTCCGACGAGGACTCTTATACTGTATTGCAGTCTTGGGAAGCAAGAAAAAATTCTGATCCCCAGCTGTACCAGCTAGCTATGGTCGTCCTTTCAGTGCCTATGACATAGGTGAGTGTGGAAAGGACGTTTTCCCATATGCGTCAGTCATCTGCGGTACAGTCTGTCAAGGGAAGCAATATTTTCAGGAAGTGTGGGCTTCGTTTGGGGAAAGCGTTTTACTCCAAAGGAAGTGATGCGTGCTTAGTTCACCCATGGCATATCCCCATGAAGTGCTTTATGCTGTAGTATCCAGGGAAGAGTGCTTGCATGAGAAATTGAAAACTAACCGAGTGAAGAATGGCAGATATTCCCCACAATTGGAATCACCTGAAGGAAAACATTGCAGTAGAGACAGCAGATTTATCATTCTCAGTGACCATGACGGTAAAAACATTGGTCATGGTCGCAGAATCCTGCGCAGAAAGAAAATCTGACGTCAGAGGAATGCTCGAGCAGGTTTTTTCAAGTAACACTGACAGACGCGACGAAAAATAAATAAAATTGAGATTAGAGCAAGAGGAAAGAAAGCTGCACTGAAGGGGAAGAAAGGTTATCAGAGAGAAAAAACCTTGGCCTCTATTGTCAGATTCCCTGCCAAGGAACTAACCACTACCACCTGGACTAAATGAACACTGGCACACAAGGATGAAGCATGTCAAGCCTCACAATCACCATCAATTATTCGAGCCCTGAGCAATGATTTAAAAACCAAGGAACAGGCCCCCAGAAGCAGTGTAAAGTCCTGCAAGAAAAAAAGGAAGAGCATGGCCAGGTTGTGGACAACTTGTAATCATTGCTGTGTGTAACAATGGCCTTCCACAGGTTGGGAACATAACTACTAACATTGTGTCCCATAGTGAGAAATTGTATTTTTTAAGTGTTTGACACTGCATATTTTAACCTTCACTTGTATGCTTTTGTTGTCAAAATAACACAGGAGAAAATTATTGTTAATATTGATGATATTTGAGATCATAGTACTCTAGACTGCCACAAATGTGATGGTTTAAGTTTAATAAGATGGAAATATTACGTTTTAAAAATAAATATATCAGTCAGAGCAGAACATGTTAGTTTTAATTCTCCGATTTTACCCACATATATGCAGCATGTCCTGTGAGGTTACATCTTTTGTGTATCTCAGGTACACAAATGTGCAGGCCCAACGTCAACACAAACGTTGTGTATTAAGGAAATCACATACACATGTATGTGTACGGCACACAAATGTGGTGGTCCAAGAGGGGCACCAAAATGGAAAGTGGATGAAAACAATTATACTGGAGCACACAACTCAGCGCATTATTCAGTTGCAACGCCCAATAAACTGTCGACCATAAAATTGGAATTCGCTAAGGAATTGCCTGATTATGTCGCATCGCAGAAAGGTAGGATGGAAAGCCAAATCGAAGGTCTCCCAAGATGTCGCTGTTACAGTGGACGTAGAGAAGTGCCTATCCATCAAACATACACTCTGTCTCACAGGACTAGAGGAAGCCCGAAGTAGGCCGAAGAAGGCTCTTTAACGGGTCCATAAAGATCGCGGAGCTGGCGACCTTTATGGACCCACCGTTTTAAACTTGTGTCATTCAGTGACAGTAGTGTGAAGGAGCTCATCAAGAATGAAATAAAAAAACTTGTTGCGACGAAGGACAGTCAGAGGAGGCGTGCAGCTGCTGAGAGTAATTCCGCTGTAAGTCAAGCAGTAGCAGCTGAGCCTTCCTCTAGTCTAGTCCGTCAAGTGCCACAAGTGGTGTGAGTTTTTCCATCTGGGAAGCGTGTAAGAGGAGAGCTGCATCCGCACGATGGACCAGACCTGGTGGCACACCTCTATCAAGAGCCATAGCAGAAATGAATTGGCAAGTAAACACTGTAAATTTTCAGAGTATTATGATACAGTTCGAGGAGGCGCAGCATGTTTGCCTCTACCACAGATTGACTGCAAAAATTACTGAGCAATTTTTGGTGGAATTTTAGTCACGGGGTTTTTGATTTCAGAACGCTGCAGCAGACTCAGCCCAGCGAAAGCTAGGAAGATATTGTTTCTCAATGCTAATAGTAAATGAAGAAATACCTATGTTTACACTGAATAGTGTCTCGGTAATATGCTTTGAAATTTTTCTATTTCAAATAATAGACTATATTATGATAAATCACTTTTGTGTTTTGTACAGATTCGTTTACTGAGTTGTACAGATACTGAGTGGTACAGTGGAGGTCACCTTATTAAAAGGTTACATCCTAGCACTTGGATATTCCAATGATTACCAAGTGGCCTTCCAAGAACAGAACCAAAAAGGATGGTTCTCAATAATAAATGTACAGTTAGTCACTGATCCCTCACTAAATATGGTAGTGTGACCGTTTTACGTTCAGGTGCGATACCTATTTGTAGCCTTGCCTTTTTTTTCATTTGTTCCTTTTGTTTGACCGTTACAATTTGATTGACGTTTCCCATCCTGCATTGCGATGTATCACAACCTATTTAAACCCCCGCTCTGTTACTTTCGGGACCTTTCCATGATAGGAGAATATCCTGGCTGGGGGTCGAGGACTTTGGTTCAGCTGACACCATGCTGGCCACTGGTCGTTCGTTCCTTCTCTTCCTTCCTTTTTTTTTTCCTTTTTACCTAACCCTTTTCACTTCGGCAAAAAAACTGTACTGAACTTGAACCCATATCTTTGTGTACCTCATTATGGTCACAGTAGCACACTGGCCTGGATAGGCACATGACAGCATTATTTTTGACTATTCCCATTGAAATCCCACTGCCAGAGTCGGGTACTAATAAGTCAATTGATTGGGGATGGAGGTTATCGCCTCACAGATTATCTTCTTACATCAGTTGCAATACCAACAGCAGGTGAAAAATATGTTCAACCGAGCCCACGTCCGGACGCGTCCTCGCTAGAAACTGCTTAGAGAGAACGAATGGGCTCTAGAAGCGGCGCTTTCCTGCACTTAAATATGGGTTGAGGTTGAAAGTAGAGAACATTTTGTATGTAATTGTTGCATGTGTTGTCCATCACAATGTAGCCCTGACAGTCAATGAAGAGGAGGCGCCAGAAGACATCGAGCTCCATGAGATCATTGCTTGCAGAGAGAAGACGACAAGGTCACAGGACCGTCTTTCACGTTGTTGAGGATGATGAGCAAGAACGGTGTAACCTATACCATCTGCTGGAGCCAGTGGATGCTCCACATGCTCAGAAGGACGGCCACACTAATGCTGCTGCAAGTCATCAGGAGAGCTCTAATTTCATGGCAGAAGGCACAGACGTGATTTCAGCTAGTGCCAGAAAAATATACACTATAGGTTAGGATGATTGAACACCCAGTTAAGATGAGGGAATGGCGCTTATCCCAGTGATAGCCTAGGCTACCATTCTGCCATTTGTTGTGCATCCAGAGAACATTTTCTTGTAATTATCAAGTGAGAGTCATCAGTGTTATGATCGACGTCTTCACATAAGGATCGCACCAATAATATTATTTCCTAGTAGGCTATGCCAGTCAAGAAACTCCACAATATAACTTGGACATTATTTTTTAGAAAATAAAAATGATAACTGGAACAATATAAATAAGGCAAATATCATGCCATAGTGTTTCCCCCCTAAAAAGTTCAGAGCGAATGATGAGATGAACAATTACAATAATGAAACTTTCGGGATTAGAGAAGCTCCACTTCAGGTGATGCTAACCCTCGAAAATATCTGCTTTAGTTGCAGTGATATTACTCTAAACGAGTGATTGTAAACTATAGTGAATGACTATCATCTGATCACACTTGATAAGTGCAGTGACAATTATTTTGTTCAAAATGTTTTCTCTCAGCAGAAAGATAATCCCACTGTTTCATCCACGTAACAGGAACAACTATATACCGTATGTGTTGAACTGTACACTGTGTACTGTGTGACTTCATCTTAACCCTTGATGGTCAATCTCATATGGCTGGCGGTTTCTTGGAAAGACATATCTTCGATACCATCAGTCATACCACTCATAGGACAGGCATAACACACCATTATGCAATGCAAAAAAATTAATATTAATATTAGAATATATTATTATTAATATTAAAATTGTGGATTGCGATTGGAACCCTGTCTGTCGGATTGTGTTGCTCAACATTCTTCCTTCTCCCGGTCGAGAGGAACAAACCTGTTGAGAGGTCGGTGGAAATAGACGTGGATCATTGTAGATACATGTATATTTATACAGGCATGTTCCATCTACGTACTAGTATTGGTATTTATTGGACTGGCCATGCCCGTCAAGGCCCAACAGCCCACTCACTCCAACACCAACAACAAACATAATACAAAACAAAAACAAAGCAACAGTGCTGCCACCAATCATCCAATAAAGAGTCACCAATCAACGACGTTTTACTCTAAACTGGGGATTTGCGAGGAAGAACAAAAAGAACTGGTGGCTGCAGGAGAGAAAGCACCTATCCATCTACGTACTGATATAATAATTAGCCTTTAACATGTTATTGAAACAAATACTAAGGATCAGGCCTGCCAGTCGGACTGTGTCCTTAATTGCCCTAAATTGACATCTGATCGCTGCCTACAGTGGCAGACCTCCAAATAGTTGGTCTTCAACCACTGGGCCAGTTGTATAAGATTAATATTTATATTGTGGATTATTGTGGTGTTGCTATAGTGTAAAGCCGAGAGGATCAGCCTGCAGAACTGCAGTTGCAGTTGCCTGAACAAAACATGACCTTTATTTTATCATAAATATGGATATATACCACACACAAATAGTATGAGGAGGTTTGGATTACAAAACTTCCCAAATCCTCGAGAATTACATGGTAGGGCCTAAACACAAGTTTAAAAAAAAAAAATCATGGCTTCAGTTTTGGTTTTTACAGAGTTCTATAATTATGTAACAGTTGGTCTTCAACCACTGGGCCCGTTGTATAAGAATAATGCTAATATTGTGGATTATTGTGGTGTTGCTAATGTCAAGCCGAGACGATCAGCCCTGCCTGTCGTGCTGTACGTAACAGTTGGTCTTCAACCACTGGGCCCGTTGTATAAGAATAATGTTAATATTGTGGATTATTGTGGTGTTGCTAATGTCAAGCCGAGACGATCAGCCCTGCCTGTCGTTCTGTACGTAACAGTTGGTCTTAAACCACTGGGCCCGTTGTATAAGAATTATCTTAATATTGTGGATTTTCGTATGACACCATAGAGATACCACACTGAAATTTTCACTAAACCTTCAGTAGATGTGTACCAACATGTGTGAATGTTTGCAAAATTTTAAATTATTCATTTTTTTTGAAAATGTAAAATGAAATTTGGATAAGTTCCGAAAAACATATATGCCCTTAAAAACCATGCGTGTTACATATCATATGAAAGCCCTCTTCATTGGCCTTAAAATGAGACCATTGACAGCTCTGTATCTGGAACGGTTCTCTGGGATATCGTATTTAAAGGTTTGTAGGTGAGCGGTTTTTGGGAGGTTTGCCAATTATTGAACATTTCAAAACTCAAAAACCGATGACAGAAAAATTTTTAACAAAATATTTCTGTCCATGTCAGATGGGAAGGAACAGGTATCCCAAAATTTAGCCAAATCCATGACATCGAGGTCCAGGTCACACGTTGAATTCACATGGAATGACTCACTACAGAAGTTGTGTATTACTTTCAAATCGAGCTACTCAAACAATAAGTTACTCCCATTCTTCCCGAGCTTCAAAAGGTGTGCATACTACGTTAGTGATGAAGCAGCGTCCCAGTACAAGAATAGAAAAAAAACTTGAGATATCTTTGCCTTCATAAAAGTGACTTCAACTTGGAGCCAGAGTGGCACTTCTTCGCTGCCAGTCATGGCAGAAGTGCCTGTGATGGTGTGGGAGGAACTTTGAAACGTCTTGCAGCACGTGCTAGTCTACAATAAAACCTCGGCGAATCTCATCCTGACAGCAAGAGACTTGTATGAATGGTGTGCACAATCCCTGCAAGCAATAATTCCCATATGGTTACGGGTAAATAATGGTTTATGCCAGTTTATGCATTTCTGAATAGGGGATGATCCAAGGAATCTACTGACATACCAAAAGTCATAATTGGTCCATGCGAGAGCAACCTGGGTTTAGAACCAGCTAGCACGTTGTCAAGTCGTCATTCACTCTACTGAACTGGCAGGAAGCAGTCCACCAAACACAGTAAAGCACCATAACTACTGTCTTATAGGCCTGCTTTATGATTATACTGTATAATGGACAGTAACGAGGACCCAGAAGATGCCTTCGGGGTCGTTAAGCACTGCAACTGGGTTGGAGCATGTAAGGTGATTATCATTGACAAAAAATCAACACAAAGAGAGGAGTGATAACACTTGGATTAGCCTGTACCATTTCATTACGTATCTTATATCTGATTCAGTAGTATGCATAATCACGTGGTCACACTGTTACAGATAGAACATGTGCTGGATATTATCCATCGGATGTTAACCAGAGCCTGATTCCAATGAACCATCTTCTATTGGCACTAAGATTTTGTGCCACTGGTGCCTTCTACATATTGATAGGCGACTTGTTTAGTGTCCATAAGACCACCGCTTGCATAATCATGCACAAAGTAATCACATTGGAAGACTTAGGCTGACTGACTTGGCATAGGTCACCTTTTAAGATACGGTACATCATGAAGTAAATCCCCTCTCACCACTGTCGCGCTTGACGGCTAGGCGAGTGAAGATGCTTAGTGCAGCATGAAAGTATATATGTATATGCCGAAGCCCCAGGCGCTAGAAGACGACGAAAACCCACAAGCTTCGACGTCTGTTGTGAGGATGAGTCCACCACCTTGTCTGCTGCTGCCTCCTCCTCGTCCACTTTTGCCAAAAGGCCACACCTTGTGAGTAACCCATTCACTTGCAAAGGGTCATGCCAAATTGGCACGTTCAACAGTCCTTTAATAATATATAATGGCTTTGTGAAAGAGGCACGAGTGTATGCGAATGTATGAGATGTACGGGGTGGTACGAAAGGTTTGCACTGGCTCCCAGATACAAAGACATTATGCTGCACAGAATAACGACACAAAATTAAGTGGCAAAATGGCATTTTAATTTCCAGAAAAACCGAAATGGGCACGGAAGCATCGCAGGCGCAAGATTACCAACGTGCCAAGGCTGGTGTTCCAGTACGGAGAGGACGGAAGAATTAGACAACTGGAGCGGAGTAGCCTACACTGTGTAGATGTGGTACGAGCATTCAGGTGAGAAAATGGGTTTGGAAAAATGCCATGTGGTAGAGCAAGGATACTTCCCTCTTGGCAATTATGAATGTACAATACCCAAAAAATGCTTCAAGATGGAAAAAAAATTACGTATTATTGTGTAACTTCTCTCCCGCTGCAAGGGAGAACCTGTACTACCTCATTGATGTCATCAAGGAACAGACATAATTATTCTCCACTCTTAATGTACGATAATATGATTAGCACCAAGTCTGCCAAGACATTGAATACCAGTAATGGAAGAAAACGTAGATTAATAGTTACTGTAACTTTTAAAACTTTTTTAAGTTGGCTGTAAACATATTACAGCTAGGGCGACGAACCAAAAGTTCTTCGCTCATGTGTTCCCAAAAGTAATCAAGTACAAGAAATTCTAATCAGAACCTCCCCTCGTCAAAGGTCTCATTCTGAAAAGTCAGCATACACTGTACCTATGCGATCAAAAAGATGACATTGTGTCAACAAAGCCCAAAAATGGAGTAGGTGTAGACTCCTCAAAAAAAAAAAAAAAAAAAAGGGAAGGAGTGGGTGGGACAAAAAACAAACAAAGCATGCCTGCTTCAACTGCGACAAATTGTTCAGAAAGCCTTCCCGGCACTTGGAATAAATCAATGTTGCCTGTGCATTAGCATTACGAAAAAGAAGCAGCAAAATAAAAGGAAAGTTGCCTTTGAAAAGATCACATGATCACTACAATCTTGTAGCACTGGCCAAGAACTCCGGGGAGCTTACACTCGTCAGAAGGCCAACAACGGACACCAGTTGCAGTAACTGTGTACCCTGTACAAATTGTCATGAATTCTTCAGACCACTCCAGGCATGGCAAGAAATGCCACCAAAACACCACATGATGATGCAGGATAAGGCAGTACCAGGGGCAAACCCGCCCTCATATTTAATTGCCGCAGAATGTGACTTGTGCAACTTTCTCTCCCCTGAGGCACATTACCTTGTTATAATCTGCATCATACTACAATATTGTCGGCATACAAGGGAAAGGAACCAAGTCCAAAAACCCGATTTGGTGAAAATCCACCACAGCTATTTGCTGTGCCCATTAACTCCAAAGCTTAATGAATAGAGAATGCAGAAAATGCTGAATAGGTGGCTCATTACATGTTTTTGCATCAACTAAGGTTAATATGTAGGTAATTGCAGGCAAAGCCATGAGCACTAAAAGAAGAGTGAGGGCAGCTCAGATGAAGAGCAATCCACAAGCGACCAGGTAATGCACAATAAAATAAGGGCACAGAGGGGAGCGTTGTCAAATGATAAGGGCCCAGTTCAATACGAAAACATTCAGAGCAGCAATGCTGGTTTAAACCGGATCCGGGCAGCAAAGTAAAGTGTAGGCGTACTGCCTGTTGTGTCTCAATTTGCTGCGGCAAAAGTGAAATCGAGAAACATCCATATGGAAGAAGCACCAAGTGAAAGTCAAGGCTGTGAAAAGCAGTCCTTCAATTAGTGGGTTCTTGACCACCAGTTCGCAGCCACGGTGCCGGGGAAACAATGAAGAAGTGGACCCATGTCTTGGGATATTACTTCAGCAGGGGACCATTACCATGGAATGCTCTGTTCCAACTGTTAAGCAGGTTACTGACAATTTGTGAAGAATGCAGGCCAGATTCTTAAGAAGATTCTGGCATACCAGGTTGCTGTGCATGACTATGTCACAGGCTTGAGTGCCCTGTACTATGTGGCCAGATATTTGTGTAATAACTTTAGTTCCCTATAGAGGGGCAACCAAGAGGAGCCAAGCGACAGCTAGATGGAGCCCTGCAACAGTACATTGCCAGTCAGCAACGGTCATGTCTTTACCCCATCAGGCCCAAGCAGCCGCAATGCCACGATGCCAGGGTTGGGAAAAAACCGTTTTTTTAAAAAAAACACCAAATAACCAGTTTTTTTTTTGTTTAAACCAGTTTTTTTTTGTTTAAACCAGTTTTTTTTTTGTTTAAACCAGGTTTAATTTCAAATTTTTGGTTTAAATTCATTTAAACAAGTTGTGACTTCTTATCATCTACATATGCCCATTCCCAACTCATAGTGAGAATAATAAGTTATACTTTCGAAATGTATCTTGCTTAAAATTACAATTATTCGGCAAATTGAAAGCTGAGTCTCAAAATATGGTATTATTTTGAAAACTACAATGTAGAGATTTCACACAGAAATGTTGCTTAAATGTTTCGATATAAGTAAACAAATAACAAAATCGTGGAATTGTATAATAATACTGTACAATACTAAAACTAATTAACTTAACTTTTAACCTGAGTTCAAAAAGCACTAACAGTCTATCTTCTATGCCTCCAGCAGCCTTATGAATGATTTAACCCTTAACCACGTAGGTGGGTGAAACACCTTTAACTACGTAGGTGGAGCCTGAGAGGCTCCAACAGTATATTTAAATTTCTGCTTATCAACTAAATTGTTATATTGGACTTTTCACATACAGAAAGTGCAGTTCAGATCATTAGGCTTCCGAAAACGTAAAAATCACACGCTGAGTCAGCATATTCCGACAGGGAAAAAATTTTAATTAAAAGGTTACGGGACCTGTTCCTCGTTACGAATTTTTTAAAACCAAAGAATAGGGACTAGATTTTTTTTTTCTTTCCTTTCCATGCTTAGGAAGGTTTTCTGACGAAGTCACGGAAGGACAGGGTAAAATAAAATTCAATGAAAAAGTTACATGCGTTTAAATAGTGCTTGGAGCCTCTCAGGCTCCACCTACGTAGTTAAGGGTTAAACATTAAAAGATAAAATGATAAATGACTATACAATATACATACATACGTATACATACATTACATGCATACAATCACAGCATTTTCCTTTCCAGAGACGATATGCACATTTTGATACGTGATTTTTCATTCTGGTTACTTGGCCCTCTAGTTCATAGCCACATTTTTTACATTTGGCCCTTACACCTTTTCTCGCTTCCTTTTTAACTTCATCAAATGACATCCAAACAATATCACATTTTCTACCAGCCATATTAAATTGGTGAACTTAGCCAAACAGGTCTACACTCTGCCATTAAATTTCACAAACAGCTCTTTGCTTCAGTACACCAGGAAAGAAGAGTGCAATGTGGTGCAATATGGTGCAACCACTGCAATGTATGATTGGATATTGCTAAAGCGGATTTCCCATGAAGTGGGGATTCCCCTTCAGCTTTGGAAGGGAAATTTTAGCAGTAATTGGGACTACCTTTCATTTAAAAAAACCATGATGGTTTTTTAAAAAAAACCACTTGATTTAAACCGTGGTTTAAACCATGGTTTAAACCAATGTGGTTTAAACCAGCCAACCCTGCACGATGCACAAGCTCAATAAAGAGCTGTCAGCTGTAAGTGAGCAGCTAAAAGGGCTTCATGAAGACGAGCATGAACAATTTGTGCGGACACTTGTCCCTCTCCTGAGGCGGGTACTGATACCATTAATACGGCAATGTCAGATTTCTCTGCTGTCAACCGTTGTAGAGAATGCAAACACTGTGGTGATGAGCGGTTTCACTTGAAATTGTTAACAAATGTTTTTTACATACAAATATTATATCCCATAGCAACTGTCTACAATAAAACAGCAATGCTTCTTATATTTGCACATCACATAATTATGCATTACAGATGGTCATCATCGCAAATGTCATTCAAATACATTTAAAAAATGACATCAATGAAATGTGCGGGGGAAATATTATCCCCATTATAGGCTATTATATGGAAACATGGCAGTCGAGCTAGGTTTCTCCATTAATAATTAGGTGTTGATTGAAAAAATGAGACTAAGAAACTCTAATTGGGTCTATGACGCACTTGCTTGATATGGCGAGGTAGAAAACTCTCGGATGACGTACGGTCAAGGCAAGCCTGGCATTACACAGATGCTGCACATAATGAGTGAGCACAACATTGTCCGGAGGCTGGAGGGTAAAAAGACGCAGAGCTCCTTGACATAGTGACGCAGGAGGGCATAATGAGAGGTGTGCAAAAAACGGTGGAGCAAGTGCGCAAAAAGTGGAAGGTGCTACCCACGCTTATTTGCTGCAAGCAGGAAGCTATGTAAGTGGTTGAACAAGGCAGTCGAAAACTTATGTTCCAACCAGAAACCCACCAAGTCAGACCTCATATCAGAGCAAACATAAATAACTCCAGCTTTAAAGCAAAGAGCTACAAAATTCTGGAGAAGAGATCCCAGTGCTGCCTGGTGTGAAGCAGACAACGATAAATCCTTCATCAAAGCAAAAAGCAACACTTTACTGTGTCCACCTTCATGCTTGAGTAATCAGAAAACTATTGTTACCCACGTAAATGCAGACAAGTCTTACTATTAACAGAAAATGAAAGTTTCTCGATGCATATTACCACCATTAGATTGAGAACAATTAAGTAAAAAAACATATATATTCCTCCAGCCACCTCAACGCCTTCAGCCACCCAGGTAATCTTCTGCAACACCTCCAGTACAATGACAAGGCTTGGCTATGGTCCTCAAATTTTCTTCCCAACTCCAACCTTATCCCTGCCCCTGCCAACACCCCGCAAGGGATTTCTTGATGGCCAAGGGGTTGAAGCCCTTCCCTTCCCCTCCACTCCCAAAGGTCTCCATTGTCAAGGCGCTCCTATCAAGTCCTTCCAGTCTTCGTAACTCAAGCCGGCCTTGGTGGACTAGTGGTTAGCGCGCTCGCCTCTGGTCCCAAGGTTGTGGGTTCGAACCCGGCCGAGGTCGGTGACTTTTCTCCGGGTGGTAGAAAAGTGAGAGTGCGCCTTCCTTCAGAGGGGAAGTAAAGCAGTCGGTCCCATGTGCTTGTGACATTGCGCGAGTGCACGTTAAAGATCGACAGAGTGGCCAAACTTCCAGGAGGAGGACAACCCCCTGGCGTTGGTGTTGAGCCTTAGAGGCAGAAATAGGCCGACGTTAAGCCCCACTGAACCTAGTCTTCGTAACTCTTGCCTCTTTCTTGGTCCTAGGTACTCTTCATTGCTGGTACTTCTTACAGGCCGGCAGGCACTATAAAAAAGAGGCCATCATTAATATTCAGTCTACATTCATATTCCAATCACAAATTTAAAGCAATAATTAAAAAGCAAGAGAAATTTAAACCCCATCAGTCATGATAACCGCTTATTACACATATGACAGTTAGGTCACTTTTTTGAGGCACAGCGGAGATAAATCACACTCCCAAGGATACACGTCAAATAAGTTAAAACTTCCGCCAAAGAAGACAATTAGGGGATGCAGCTGGGAAATTCAAAAACTTCCAATACCAAAAATAGTTTGCCTATTCATGAACCATTGTTCTGATGAAAATCCACCAAAAAAATCAATTTCTGCACAGTTTAGAAGCGGTCATCAAGCATTTTAATGACCAAAACTGTTTTTGCACTTCGTGTGTTTCGTTTAAATATGAGGACAGTGTTACACTGATTAAGTTTGAATCCCTGCAACAAGGCAATCAATTACTGTCGGACATTATTGAATACTTCAGTGCCAATGGGGTCCTAGCCTTGGTTTGGGATTTGGGACTTATGTTCATAAATAGCTAGCCCATGCATGTAAACGCACATTCCAGCACTCTGTTGCATCAAAATGATATTACTGGATAAATTGCGGCATATTTAAGTGCCTTCAAAATTGGCAGGAAAAATGGGACGTGGCCTCTGAGGCGAGTGGTGCCAATCGGAGGGTAAACTGAAATGCCGGGTTGGCTGCGAGATCTGAGGAATTTGATTCTGAATTTACCGCGGACACGATGGAAAACATTCGAAAGGCAGCTGTAGGCCATCAACATGGAGAAAGGGTGCCTTTATGTGCCGAATTCGGGAGACAGATAATTCCGAGCTGCTGGCATCACTGCCAGACCCGAATCGGATTGAGCGGCTCAGAGTAAAAACACGCCCTGGCCACTTAGATAGAGACTTAAGGGGTCGACCTGTCCGATAGGCACTGGACCCCGGCCCCAGCCACTAAATTGCTCACGCTTATTCACTCCGTCTGGCACACAGCGGGGTGGGTTTCGGCTCCGGGCGACCTGCCCGCCCTCCAAATCGAGCTCTGCAAGGGTCTGGCACCGCAGGCACCAGGAATAGGACGGTTCCTAACAACAATGAAACATTTTACGACCATGCCGGGGCACGTTCTATAGACACCATTCTTGCCTTCATTTCACTTAGCGTGACGCCAACATTTCGCTAGGACAATGTGACGTCCCCATGTCCTACCAAAAAAAACCCGCCAATATCTCCAGTTTAACTAAAACTGATTTCTTAAAACGGAATATGCCAAAGAATCCCAAAAAATATGGCAGAATTTATAATGTAGTTTCCAAAATGTAGGCTAGAACCCCATTCACTAATTGAGACTGGGAAGAACCTGGTGAGCCACAAAAATGCCCAGGCATACACTAATTTCCTCGACAACTTTCACAATCAGGATATAACTAAGAACCTTAAATGTATTAAACTTGACATAACCTCCTGAGACCTGATGTCCACTGAAGAATAAGCAATCAAAGCCCTCATATCAGCCTGCCGCAAACAAATTAATCTCACTAATAAACCACCAATAAGTCTAATGGAAACCCACATGGACATCAGCTAAAAAAAAAAAAGGCGTCAATTTCAGTTGACACTTTTTTTTCTTTTTTCTTTTTTGCTGATGTCCAATATATTGGACATCAGGTCTCAGAAGGATAAACCACTTGCACTTCCACACAGTGCTCATTCAATTGGCCACCACTGTGCCTAACAGTCCCATTATAAACCTCATTCCCTTCACAACAAATTCTAGAATGTACAAATTAGGGGGGAAATTTAAATTATTATCTTTAATATCCACCCTTATTTTCATAGTGCTGCCGCCAGTAGTGCTTCATCGTACACTCTGAACTAAAGCTGCAGTCCCAAAAGCGTTTGGAATAGGCCAAGTGTAATACCGACCAAATTTTACCAAGAGCACTTTCATTTGTGGAAAAGTGGCCATGGTAATATTTTGCTGAGAGAACCATGCAGTGTCAAAAGCATAGGTACCGTATGTTATTCTTCCATTCTTCAATGAAGTTATTTCAATAGAAAATGTCTGTGGCAGAATCACTCACGAGTCATTCTGCTGCATAAACTCACTCGATTTGTAAATGGTGGCAACAATGGAAGCAATCTCCATGTGCTAATGTTTGAATTGGCCCGCCGGAAGGAGTTGCCAGGTAACGCAGCGCCGTCGACGACGGGAAAGAAACATTCAGCGACGGCTATGTGTCCAGCACAGTACAGTGCTGGACAAATTAGCCGTCGCCGAATGTTTTTTTCCGGCGGCGGCGTTACCTGTCAACCCTGTCCGGCGGGCCAATTCAAACATCAGCCCATGGATAGCGCTTCCATTGTTGCCACTGTTTACAAATAAAGTGAGTGAGTGCGCAAGCAGAAGAGACCCGTCGCTGGGTCGTCCGCATCACTCCCTCGATTTGTAAACAGTGGCAACAATGGAAGCACTCTCCATGTGCTGATGTTTGAATTGGCCCGCCGGACGGGGTTGCCAGGTAACGCCGCCGCCGCAGCCGCCGGAAAAAAAACATTCAGCGACGGCTAATATGTCCAGCACTGTACTTCCCTTCTGATGTTGCCAGGCTCGATTTTCCCACAACAGATGGCCTAGCCGTCCTCCAGACCCATTACGTCACTTTCCACAGCCTACATCACCCATTCCCCCTGCCGGCCTGAATCAAGTTAGCTCCAAATTAGCGAAAATATCTGCAACGAACTTGTACAAGGTTGAAAAACATGCCACAGTGATGTTTGAGCCATTAACGACCAAAATTGCCTTCCCACACGATCCTTTCCAATATTGGCCAGTTCGTACTTGCAGTTAACAAGTTATTGCAGCAGTCTGTCGATACTCTAATAATATTTCTAACCTGAAAATTTCTACACAATGGTGTCCTAGCCATCATTTTGGAAACTACATCATAAATTCGGCCATATTTTTTGCATCTTTTTGGCGTATTCCGTTTTAAGAAATCAGTTTCAGTTCTGGAGATATTGGCAGTTTTTTTTGGTAGGACATGGTGACATCACTGTGTCCTAGCGAAATGTTGACGTCACGCAAAGTGAAATGAAGGCAAGAATGGTGTCTATAAAACGTGCCCCGGCATGGTCGTAAAATGCTTCATTGTTGCTAGCAACTGCCCTATTCCTGGTGCTTGCGGTGCCAGACCCTACGAGGGCAGGCAGGTCGCTCCAGGGTGAACCCACCCTGCTGTATGCCGGAGGGAGTGAAGAAGGGTATGGTATATTGCGGCTGGAGCGCGTTTTTACTCGAAGCCGCGCAAACTTCTTCAGGCCCGGCAGAGATGCCAGCAGCTTGGAATGATCTGTCTCCCGAATTCGGAACATAAAGGCCCTCTTTCTACACCTCGATGGCCTAGAGCCACCTTGCGAAAGCTTTCTGTCGTGTCCGCAGTAAATTCAAAATCAAATTCCTAACCTCTCGCAGTCAACCAGGTATTTCAGTGTACCCTTTCATTGGCAACACTCGGCCACCCTGTTTTAAAATTCAACACCTACACTAACCTCTACAGGGTGTCCCTTACTAGTCGCCCTTCCGTCCGGCAGTGCACTCATTGGCCCAAAACAAGTCGTAAATATAGGGAGTAGAAATGTCGAGGTAGTAACCGGTAACGAGATAAACGATGATCAAGATGAGGTCGCCCCCAAGACAATCGCGGCAACCCACCCGCCGGCTTTTGTGCGGCAATGGCTTTAGCAAGGTCGCCTCGTGCTCAGCGCGCAATGTCAGGTTCATATCCTGACCCCTAGGCAAACCTACAAGTGAGGGAGTCGAACCGATTGCCGCTCCTGCCGCACAAAAGCCAGTGGGTGGGTTGCCGCGATTGTCTTTGGGGCAACCTCATCTCAATCATCGTTTATCTCGTTACCGGTTACTGCTTCGACATTTCTCCTCCCTACATTTACGACTTGTTTTAGGCCAATGAGTGCACTGCCGGACGGAAGGGCGACTAGTATGGGACACCCTGTATTTATTAAGGCGTGGCCCAAATCAGGCGATGCTCCAGTCACAGGAACATGTTTTCACGTCACACCTGAACCGAACAACTGTCCAAAGCTGTGCATGCATCCTGTACCTTCATTTTAGCCCAACATGCACAGTCGCAACGCTCAGTTTGTACCAAACCTAAAACCCGCAGTACCTAGTTCCCGCCCCGCCCTCAACCCCGTTTGCATCTAGTTGCAGTGGCGTTCTCGGCCTCGTCTGGGATGAATGTTCGCAAGAGCAGTGCCCAGCGCACAACACTGGCTACCCAACCCACCAGTTACCACAAGGTGTTTGCATGGACTCAACATGGGTGTGCAGGGCAGGTCCTTCCTGTTGCAATAAGGCCCAATGCGACAATTAGGGGCGAATAGTGACTGTGCTGTTGAGAAGTGGGTGGGAAGGGAAGGGGGGTGCATAAACCGGGCTCAGATTCGGCTATTTACCTGTCCGGGGCCTCGCTCCCTGGCTGCTCCGGACCCTGGTGGTGTGTCCGTGGGTGGGTGCCGGTGTGGGGGCGGCCCAGGGGCGGGAAGGGCGGAGAGAAACATCCTCCCTGCGTGTTCCAACTTGTTCCGACGCACTCTCTCCCTTCCAGCGGCAGCGACACACGCCGATTGGCGGACGGATGGGGAAGCTCTCTTTACTGCGCATTCAGAAGGGTTCGGTCTACTCTGTGGAGGACGCCATTTTTGGTACAAGCCTCCAGGTTATGACTGCACTGGTTAGGCATAACGATTGTTCATGTCGCAATGGACCAACAATGCACATTGCAGTATGATCCGATATGCAAATGTAATGACTGCGGTTGAACACATGTGAAACACATGAGAGTAGATCTCTCGAGCCAAACATGTCAGCCACCCTATCCGGATGGCCATACCCTTTCGAGATGGTAGGACCCTGCCATCTGACGGGGGGAAGCCACAACCAGCCAAGGACGCCAACCGGACGCTCCTTTTTTCTCCCCTTCACTTTCCGAAGAGATGACGTCGCTTCTCCGCCGCTGCTGCCCGTGGTCCTGCCCCCCCCCCCCCCCCCCCCCCCCCCCCCNCCCCCCTGCTTGGACGGACCCCTTGGCTGCCCCTGGTCCAGCCCACCACCCAGATGGGGGGACTCGCAGCCTTCCCCTGCACACATAACAGGTACGCATTTCCTCCCCCTCATTTTAGGCCTAAAACATGGCGTTTCCCCTGCCCACTTTTTTCGCTGGAGAAGTGGGCTTCAGGGGGCTTCACCTCACTGGGGGGGACTGCGCACTCACCAATTATTCAGGTTATTTGCCGACAATGGAATGCTGAAGGAGGGAATTTCAATGATTAGTGAAAATGTAGGCTTGGAAGGTCAGAATTTGTAATATTTTTTTTGCATGTGAAATAACCGCGGCCAGTCCTAGGTACAGTGCCGGGCAGGTACGGCGGGTGGCACCGCAAGCCGCTGCGGCAAAGAGAGCGAATCACAGTGAAGTGGTAGTAGTTGCGCCAGTCCATGTGAATTCACTGGTTGTGCACACGTGTTCAAATCGGGCAGGAGCGACCCAGGGATAGGTGGATGGAATTGCCTTTTTGCATTAATTACACCAAGGACATGCCTTAATTATGGTAAAACCTAGTTTAGAATCATAGGCTTGATCTGTCTCTAGTCGCTGGCCCAGAATAATGGGTAAATAAGGGGAAGAACTTCAATTCCATTCATCTTTACCTTTCTCGAACTGGTTTTGAATACGTGTGGGCTGCTGCTCATGTGATAGTTGTTACCACTAATTCATCACTTAGATTCGCGCTTTTGCTGCTGCGGCTCATACTGCCTTCCAATATTTTACCATGCCTGTCCAGCATTGCACTTATCTAAATTTTAATTTCCATGACAGCTGTTCACGGCTTATATTTTGAGTGACACACTGTTCACTGAACTGATATTGAATTAAATCAAGGCTCACTCAATGCTGGTTGCACAAATTGCGACAATGCCTTAGTCTGGGCCAGCCCCCTGACACAAGTACTCCAGCTCAATGCTCTCTATAAATTTTCGTTCAGAGGGTTGAATGGGTGGTAATGCGTTTTGTGGCCGTTGCATTGCTGAACTGCTGCAGCAATTGCCGCGATGCCTGGCACCTCTGGCGGGCAAAGATGCATTAATAGACAACACCGTAGAAATCGAGCATGTCCTCTATTAAGTGCAAAGGAGGCATCACGGCAATTGCTGCAGCACCTTCAGTGCTGCAACAGCCATTAAACTCATTGCAACCCCCTGAACGCGATCAGAAGGGGAGTGACCAGACCTGAGTATTATAAGACTGCCGGTGGGGCATTATAGGGAGGGATCATACCGGCACATATTTTCAGTGAACAGTATGTGACTCAAATAATAGGCACCACAAGCCATTGGCATGAAAAGAAAATTTTAGGCAAGTACATACAGCCTCCTGCACCCTTTTAAAATTAACAACTGCTGTTTTGATCATCGCAATACACAATAGATCTAATAGCTAGTTATCATTATACTGTAATCATTAAGGATCACTTGTTTCAACAAAATGGCGGCATCAATTGAGTTATAAGTGACTCTGGCATGACGTACAGGACTAATGATCCAGACACTTTTTTTTACTGTGTGTGTGACATCAGATAATGGAAATATGTGCCCTCCAAAAAGTGATCTAAATGGAGTAGATTCAAAATAGCGGACTTGAATTGTGGATAGGTACTGTACGAACAGCTCAGGCTGACACCTTACAAGTAAAACTTACTTATCATAATGTACATGATTTATGGGTGATTTCTCCTCTGCATATAATATGTCTGAAGAATTTCGAAATTGCAGCTGTAGTATACAGTGCTGGACATATTAGCCGTCGCCGAATGTTTTTTTCCGGCGGCGGCGGCGGCGTTACCTGGCAACCCTGTCCGGCGGGCCAATTCAAACATCAGCCCATGGAGAGCGCTTCCATTGTTGCCACTGTTTACAAATCGAGTGGGTGAGTGCGCAGGCAGAAGAGACCTGTCGCTGGGTCGTCCGCCTCACTCACTTGATTTGTAAACAGTGGCAACAATGGAAGCGCTGTCCATGGGCTGATGTTTGAATTGGCCCGCCGGACAGGGTTGCCAGGTAACGCCGCAGCTGCAGGAAAAAAACAATCAGCGACGGCTAATATGTCCAGCACTGTACTATTAACCGCAAAGGTAATGTTGCAACTGTTTGTGTTTTTGTGTTTGTTATCCTGGGCGCTGCCAGGTTACGGATATGTTTATTTGGCGATGTTCTGGAATCCACAACACTCTGCTCAGGGG
>KZ539389.1:0-14164 GCA_000934665.2 Catajapyx aquilonaris
TGGGAGTGAATCCATGGCACCAAAAAAAAAAAAAAAAAAAACACGCCTTTTGCAGTACTTCCGGTTCTTCAAAAACAAGCTTTGCAATTACGTACATTAAATGTGAGGCACACAAATTACAAACATATACATTAAAAGTGGACATATCTCACACAATGACCATTATGATTAGGTCTCCCAAAATTACAGCCCCAGGTGGCAATACTATCAGGACGGTGCTTATGGGCAGCCTATGTCCAAATAGGGCCATGACCCTGCAGAAAGAAGAGGAACTCAACGTGAAGACCACAAACTGACGGCAACAGCACGGTATAATCAGAAATTATCAACTCAAATATAAATTATTTTGCCGTAAGAAAGTGATAATGCGAAGCAGATCATCATGGTGGGCCTTCGATCAACAATTTCGGTACCATCAACTATTACTTATTAATCCAACCTTGTCCCTTATTACCCTGTGCTGAATTTCAAATGACCGTCACGCTACAGTGTAACAGACATCGAGGAGAGAACCCGGAAGCAGAACATGGAACATATGAAGAAGGACGCCTGTCGTTAATCACCCGTATTTATGCTACTTGCACAGTAGGTCCGGCGAGAAATTGAACTCAGATTGAAACAATTGTTGCTGTTTTTAGTACGCTAATCCTACTAATAAAATTGTATTACGGAAGGAGCCTCGAGACACTTTCCGCTCTTGGCATGTTGTTCATCATGATATTATAAGAAGCAGTAATGTTGACTACTAGTTATAACATTGTTCTGCATTTCCCGGAGTCACAACCCCATATTTTGCACTGTGGGATTACTTCATGTTGGAATCCGACATTATAAAATTATCCGCGAGTTTCTTAATTCGTTTATGCTTTCTTCTAATACATCCTTGACTTTATTTTGCAGATTACTGAGAAAGGCACACCAGGAAAAGGCATGTATCACGAAGGGGGGACGTTCCGCAATTGTATGTATATAATGAAACATAAGGACTGACATACTCCACGTTATATGCATAGGATGCATAAAATTGTGCTAATGCAACAATTGAAATGGAAAAACCGGGTCAGAGCCATCAGAAACATCATCGGCGATGAATTCATATTTCCCAGAGTTCGACGTGCGCAGCTGAATCCAGCTACATTCCAGAATCACTGCCAAACGATGAGGACATTACGAGATTTGTAGACCAGGCAAAACGATAATGCATTTAATGATTTGCAAAAAGTGGGCCTTACAATATCTGAAGATTGTAACATGACCTTGCCACAAGTGAATATGAACATGTCAGACCCACAGGATGAGGATGCTTCTGATGACGAATAAGCCATGGTAGGATCCTCATTGGAGACTGAATGTGATGATAATGTTTACAACATGTTACGAATGTTTTAACACTGGAGGACCAAATTCAAGGAGTGCCAAGGAGTAATCAAGAGTGAGGTACCGGAGGAGTACCAGGGAGTACCACTCGCAGGTGTACACCGGAGTACCGAAGTGGTTACCCCCTTGACTTTTCCAGGTACCGGTAGTGACTACGTCCTCGGGAAAAACCATGTATTGTAAAGCGCATACATTATCACTATTCCAGTCTTACAGTTTCGAATGAAGACACGCCTCTGAGTTATAACACACGACAACACTGGCATCACTCTATGTGAAAGGCAGCAAGATGTAAAAGTTCGCAATGAACTGATTGAACCACGTAACTTATACGTATGTGACTGCACTACGGATATATTGGGGGACGCATTGTAGCAGAGAAATATGAGGTAACCACCCATGTGGGGATGTCCAAGAGTTGGCTTATGCCGTGATAACCAAGCCAAAAGGAGGGAAGAGAAAAGAGGCCGAAAGAGGCAGAGGCGATTGAAGTCCATCAGTTATAATATTCGTCTCAATCCTGCCTCATCGGAATGCCCCAGCAACGTGTTACGCGGCAGAAGACGTCTGTGGAGGACGGGATGTTGATATCCGTTTACTCCCAGCCTTTTGAGCGAGGACGTCACGGTATGACGTCACATTTAGGACGTTGAAGTTGAGGAGGACCTCAAGGCAAAAATGCCAAGCGACGGGAATGCGTCACATGCCAGTGACTATTGAACAGTACGTAAAATGACAGGAAGTATTTTACTAGTGAAGTGGTTCAAATGAGTACCGGAACACAGAAAACACTTGCACAACACAGAATATATTGTGACGTAATGTGATGCAACAAGGTATGCAAATGACAAATTAATGATCAATCAATTCAAAAATGGATACTTTCCGGATACAAGTCTTTTTTTGACGTCTTCAGAAGGTGAAGGGCACAGGATGACTGGTTTTGTCGCTCTCAGGCTTTTCCCTTCAGCCTCACACATGCGCCTGAAGATTTCGACTGCAAATGCAAATGCACACTGAAGAAGCTGTTAACCAGCTGTTAACTTTTGATCTGTCAGCATGGTTCACACTCCCGAGATCGATGACCATCGATTGTCCCCCTTCCCCGCAGAAGAAGCAGACAGTCTCCATCTTCAACTGTCCATCTTCCTCCATCCGACTGGACACCTTCAGCCTGAGGGCACTGGCAGGGGTAGAGGTCAGCACTCGATGGACCTCTCCCTCCTCCACAAGAAGCGATGCTGACCTCCGAGGGAAGTGGATGAGGCAAGGGTCGTCGAGTGGACTGACCTTGAAGGCGGTGGACATGACCAGTTGTGGGAGGGAGGCCGGGGAGGAGGAGGTGCAGGGTGCAGACAGAGTATGACCAGGCGGAGGTGACGAAGAGGTCAGCTTGACCCTTGAGCCAGGGGTAGTCTGTGGAGTGTGGGAAGGAGGTCTTCCGGAGGGAGAAGGACGGGAGGTACTTATCCGAGTTACCTTTGAGAAGAGGCCTCCACAGTCCCTCCCAGACGCTCGATGACCCGACGAGGTCAGTGGACAGGACCAGGCCGCATCCCCGCATGTCCTCCCTCGTGTCCAGGACGTCCCTCACCAGTCTGGACACTGCCCACCACTCTCCTTCCTCCCCACTTCCTCCCCGCCTTTTCTATCAGACCAGACACGTTCTTCCCAGATGATGTGTGGCCACCAAACATGCCCATGGCCACCGAGCAAATGACCAGCACTTGCAACCCGGACATGTTTCACCCGCCAACTGACCAAAGAGGCCCAAAGACACTCGCCCCCACAGACTACCCCTAAATTTTTGTTTACCAAGTAATTGCAGCAATTGCCTAGCCATGCGCGCCTTCTATTGACACTAATTCAAACGCTTTTGTGCATGGGAGGACGATTGCATCAGTCAATGCCCTGGGAAATGAATAACCCGTAGTTGTGAACCATGTTAGTCGATATTATGTTTGATCCTGCCCCTTATTTGTCAGTCAACTGTACACCCAGTATGAACAATTGTTGGAATCGACTGGACGAGGCAAATACCCCGCCGTATCTGATTAAGTGGAAATGGAACACTGTACTGTACATGCAGGGTGTAATAGTGTAAATAGTACTATAGTTAGACATGGGGCTAATATAGATATAAAAATGCATAAGGACGTCTCCGTTTACATGACTCGCCTGTCTCTTGGACTGACCTTCATGATGTTTGCCCCACAAATTACTTGCTACTCGTGTCACAATATTAGTAGAATATGTCTTTGTAAAAATATATACCAGCCAACCGAATTACGTGTTGGTCTAGAAGTGGTTCGGTGGTAGTGAGCGGCAGCTCAAAGAGTAATCTACCTTGCATTGCGCATACAATGTAAGATTGGGTTTCGGGATAAAACGTAACTTCATTCCTAGTACTCTGACCGTGAAGTTGTGGATTTTTTTCCACCGCAAACTGGACGACCACCTTTTCCACATGTACAGAAACAGCCATCACTGACCTAAAACACCTACTCGATATAGCTCCAAACGACTCATGAAGGTGGCCTCAGGGTGCAACACACTGAAATAAAGCAACAGTCTGAACCTGACAGAAGCTCAGCTGAAGAATCTTGCTGGAACCAAGGAGGGAGACGCTACATGGAAACCAATTTGTACATGCGAAGGCGTCTTGTACCAAAATTGCAAGTGAGGGACTCGTTCGAGATGACAAGGAGAAGGATCATTTTTTGGACATAATGGGGATCACTACCAATTTGCTCAGTGTGCTTGCGATTACATGCAATTTCGGAATCAAAACGGAATCAACAAATTGATTGAAGCTATTACTCATCTACAGGCATGCTACCCAATTCAAATGACAGGGTGCTGGTGAAATGTCGAGTTTTACCACCAACCAGTCTTGATAAGCTGATGTTGGGCAGTAAGATGGGGAAAGAGCAAACACACAAGAAACTACTGGTAAACAATGAGGTGAGAGGCAACCTAAGGCAGATATCTGGACGTATACCTCTTCTTGGATGCCATACCAACATTACTAGTGACTTGAACTGTACGGAGAAAAGGGTGACTGCATGCACTACTACGGTCTACGGATATATTGGGGGACGCATTGTAGCAGAGAAATATGAGGTAACTACCCATGTGGAGATGTCCAAGAGTTTGGCTTATGCCGTGATAAGCAAGCCAAAAGATTGCAACAAGGTCACAACCTGCAAAACGACGCAACAAGAAAAATGTTCATGCTTGAGCACGTAGCAGTACTCTGAAGCGTCGAGAGTATCCAATCCTTCCGAAGAGTCAACATCCAAAGATGCAGTGCCCAATGCAACTATTATGCAATGTGATCATCGTATGATCAACACATTACGTTATGATAGGACATGATGCGATTTTCGAATATCAAACAATCATAAAGTACAACAATGGGGCAGGGTGTGCCTATTGCATAAACCAAAAGGATGCAATTCGAATTAAAAGTAATCCCTGCGGCATGACCAGAAGCTGGCATCCGACTGTTAGCAGGCCCTCACTGGGGAAGGATGTCCCAAAGCATTACAAGACAAAATGGCCGGACAGCAAAAGACGACAAGGCCAGCGTGAACATACTGCATATGCTTGAATTCATGTGGCGTACAGCCGGTGTGTGAAGTAATATTTCTGTACCATTTTATGCAAATTTTATACATTAATGCAAACAAATCTTATATGGCATTTGCCACCTGATAAAGAGTGTGCGTAACAACATGCTAAAATATGACACTGTCTTGGACAATACCGTCGTGTCATAGTGACATATCACGCGAAGTGCAAGACCCCGATTGCAGAAAACCAAAACAACGTGTGAATAATTTTGGTGATTTTTTTACTATACATTTAACATAGTGCACAGACTCTGACCGTGAAGTTGTGGAATTTTTTCCATCGCAAACTGGACGACCACCTTTTCCACATGTACAGAAACAGCCAGACCTAAAAAAACCTACTCGATATAGCTCCAAACGACTCATGAAGGTGGCCTGAGGGTGCAACACACTGAACCTGACAGAAGCTCAGCTCAGCTGAAGAATCTTGCTGGAACCAAGGAGGAGACTCTACATGCGAAGGCGTCTTGTACCAAAATTACAAGTCAGGGACTCGCTCGAGAGGACAAGGAGAAGGATCATTTTCTGGGCATAATGGGCATCACTACCTATTTGCTCAGTATGCTTGAGATTACATTTAGGAAATACATTGTTCCATTTCGGGTACACATGTATTCAAAGAACCATAGGACTTGAACCCTCAATTCCCACCTTGAAGGAATTTCTCCAGGAACTGGAGGCTATGAGGGAGCACGATGAAGAAGAAAAGTTAGACAAAATAATGGAGGACCTGTTCATCCCCTGGATAGAGGGTCACATCAAGACGCTCACATCAGACACTACTACTCGTACGGCAATCTACACCCAACGAAGGCTGACAATAAGCAGATAATGCCAAAACCAACATCCAAGTACAGCATATGGCCAGACTTGTAAGGTGTCTGCCAAGCTTCAACAGTAGAAGGATTTTAACGCAACATTTTTCGGCCATGATTACCTGATCCGCGATCACCGCATTCAAAACTTTCTACATTGTTAATAAAGGTTATTATGAATTCCCAGTACATAATATGGTGTGGTGGTTACAAATCTTCTTGGCCTGACTTGGACTATTGTACACTTTACAATATTGCCTCACACCATTTAATATTCATAATGTTTTATAAAAATGTGACATGGACAAGTGGAAGAAACAGATGTCCATTTATAACGACGTGGTAAGACTCTACCACCACATAGCAAAGAACAGCAAGGCGTCCTTTTCAACTGCAACCAGCAAAAGAGAGAAAAAAAAGAAGTTAAGTATTACTATGAACTTAAGCCTATACCTTAAATCCTTAAAACAGTACCAGACCAAATGGACCCCATCAACCTTCCCCCATCCTCCCATTCACCCCCGCCCCAAAAGAAAAAAAAAAAGAGGAGAGCAGGGAAGAAGGTGCGTGAACGCATCATTCGGGCCATAACTCGAAAGAAGGCTTTGGTAGACCGGTACACGGCGTGTACAGGCAGCAATCGACCCAAAGCTGTGGAAGTATCAGCAACACTGCAGCAGCCCGATGCAGTATGCTTGATATACCGTATAAATTAATAACAATCATACAACCATGCACCTCCCGGCATCCGGAGGCTTCGATGACAAATAGTCACTGTTGACCAACATATAACATATTCTCTGATCTAGTCCAAATAAAATATTCATTAGAAGTCCCGAAAGAGGTACACAACGATACGAATTAATCGGAGTTCATACTTGTGCATTAATGATACTCATATTCTGACCACTTCCGAAACCGGAAACAAACCAACATCGTATGAAAACCCACAATGACATTAGAAAATCTCCCCACGCCAATTGTTTTATCTTGATAAAGGCTAATTAAAATATTGCGCAATAATACTTAAACAGGATGTTCCAACTATAAGGAGGAACTAGTGTTGCAAAATAAATCGACATAATAATTTTAAAAGGAAATCAGCAAGTTGGAATCCGACATTATAGGATTACACATGCTTTATTTCTTCAGAAGTTTATACTTTCTTCTAATTATCTAATACAAACTTGATGTTCAATTTTCATCATGTAACCATCACATTATTTGTCCATATTGTTACAGAGCCGCACACTTTTAGCACTGCCAGTGGCATCCTTGCTACTGCCACATCATCCAAATTAGCCAATGATGAGCCAAAATTCTGGTCATACTTTTGTCAAGTAACTTACTGTATGTAGAAGAGGTCGACCAGAGATTGATTTGGAGCACGCCAGCAGCAGCAGGGGCGGGCAATCAAATTAAACGAGATATGCCTTCAACCGCACATTTCCGGTGCAACATAATGGCGTGAACAGCTACAACAAATACCAGCTACATTACTCAAAATAGCTTTTAAGACGTTCAAATCTACGCGAGATTCACAGACGGTTGGTGGCAGTGTGTGGGGAGAATTCACCGTCACAAAAAACGTGTACAACTGGCTGGATAAACGGCCGCACGACATACAACAAACCTCGGAAAAGAAGACCAACCACGACTTTTCAAGTGCAGAGTAAGAACCTGCACATTTGTGATAATACGTATCTTGACAGCAATATTGTCGTCGAAATATAATATAATATCACTGACTTATTGACACTGTTACACTGACACGTTATCGCGTTGAACCCCTTCTTGAGTCGGCAGGAGTTGGCCGAGATTTAGTAGGCAGCACTACGGAAGAACCTCACAGGGCACATCAAGACCCTTGCAATGCGGTCCATGTTTCGAAGGTATACAAAAGGTATTTCGAATAGGTAACTGTCACCTTACATAACGTAATAGCAGGGCTATAGCAAGGGTTGGTCCATGTGCCTCCCCCTCCCCATCTACTCTCTGCATTATTCTTGAGCAGTGCACCAAAATATAATAAACATAACCCAGGGGATGCAACCTGGGGAACATGGTGCCATTATTATATCAGATCCCAAAAGAAAGAAATGCAATGTTTTTGTGCCTCAAACTCTTGAGAGGAATTTTTCTCCAATAAAAAAAAAAAAAGGTAGTCCTAAACAACGTACGGTACTGGTTTTAATTGAATCATGTCTTCTTTCATGATGCATGGTTATTGATCGACTCTCACTACACAAGGCCTCTGGTGACCCCAGTGGTTGTCTACACCATTAAGTGACGCACGTTAACCCGTCTCATTAAGCGTTAATCGAACTCAAAGGAAAATGTTTCAGCCACAAATGACTGGGACAAGACAATAGTACGAACAATTACTACCAGGTTGCAAGTCAGCGTTTGCGAATACACAGGAGCAACTGCCACTCTACATGATAAAGGCCCTTCCATACATGTACATTGTTGCCAATATTATAGACTCGGTGCCACTCTAGTTACCCAAATGCTGCATGTACTCCCAGAAAAAGGATTATCCTGATGATGGAAGACACCCAAATACGAAGCCTTATCCGAATGACTCTTTTACAGACTGTAATATTTACAGGGAGGTGTGCAGGTGTTGGTGCAAGTGATACTGGATGTATGTGAAACTGTATGTTTGTTTTGCTAGTGTCGTCTATCTCATCATCATTACCACTCCTTTGCACATTCTACATAAAGACATCCGAAAAATTGCAGCAATCACATCAAACACAGCTGACGAAAGCGGCTTATGACGACGATGACAACTGTTGTCATATCAAATGAAGTACAGGCCTATTAAACAAGCATGAATTGCATTGGGCAAATAAATTATCGTGGTAAATTATTACGTACTATAAGTGTTTCATGCATCAAAGATTTTTCACAGATTAACCCAAATAACAACGCATCGTGACAAATATGAATTAAGTAGACTACAAGCGGTGGTAGTAGTATCGGTGCAAAGAAAAATAAAAGCAAGATTGAAGTAGAGGTGGGACATCCTTGAAACGCAGTAACCTACCCTCACCTGTCATCTTCCAGCCAACGACAGAGAAGAACCCAGATCACTGACAAAGACGTAAAGAAGGGTGACAGGATAAGTGTCGTCCAATTGGTCCAATACACGGTACGACTCCCGGCCATCATTAAAATGCGAGTCTACAAAGTAACGGATTGTAACACGAATCATGCTGGGCTTTTATGACCTCGGCTGTACCGAGCACTGACACACAATCAATCCAAATAATGAGCAGAAATCAGCCACTAACAGGCAAAACCCCAACAGTCTGAATTGTGAGTGTACAGAGACGCACAAATAGACAGAATACCACTCGAAATACTTTTACTGGAATGTATTCTCAAGCCGAAAAGCAAGGTCAAATAAGCAACATTCATGACCGCCTAAGGAAGTCCTGGTCCTCATCAAAATATATACACAACATTTTTGATTCACGAGACCAATAATTAAGGGGAGGTCCGTAGGACAGAGGAAGTGTGGCTACAGTTTTATATAGGGACATTAATACATTATTAAAGCAGCCTGAAAGTATAGTACATGTACAGTATCACTGAAAAGGAATCTTCAGAGCAGAATTCTTCATAGACGATTGCAATTAGAATTAGGACAATAAGCAATATGTTTCATTGTGATAGGTTGCTCTCACACGTTGCCAGTTCCATCTGACGTGTATTTTATCATCGTCGGTGGTAGTTTCTATGGACAACTACTTGACAACAGTATATGATGCAATACCACCAGAAGAGGATCTTGGCAAATGCAGCACCAGGCCTCTCCCTATTTTTACAAAAACATGCTACATTTATGTGGACTTCAGGCGACAAAATGAGTACAGGGCATATAAATAACTACAGAAACGTAATGACGCCCAAATGGTAATATTATGTATACATCTACTCTACCAGTCATGACGGGGATGCAGGTGACAGAGGTGAAACTCCTTTGAATACATAAATACCACACGGTGATTCCACCAACAAATGGTGGAGTCAGTAAAAAGGCAACTGCAATCAAGGAGCAGCAGCATCCTATGTCCACCCAGAGGAGAGAATGTCGTTAGTTCCATGCATCATTCCATTGGATGTGAAGGGACACCCGAAGACATGGTTTCCTTTTCCAGAATTGACATAAGGGCTACATGGCCCACACACTGTTGCACTATTTCACCTTCTACAAAGATTACTACATGAGCTCAGTAGAGAGTTAGTCTTGTGTACATGAGGAGTGTGACATTCATGCAATTGACAGGATTACGGGCCACTTCAAGTTCCGTCATGAGACATGAATCACGTCAAAAAAACAAGTTAGCGACGGAAGGTCACGAGACCTCATTGGCCAATGCGCAGCTGCACACAGCCAATGACCAGAAGCTTACAACAACGTTACGACGCTATGGCATTGAAGAATTACGACCGCCACAGACTGGCAGGGAAGTACATATCAGCATGAACGAATAATTTAATCCCCGCAATGTTGACCAGTATCGTACCGAATATAACAAGGAGGAGAATTTTCAGGGTACTCCCATACTATTCATCACAATTTGCTGCTATGAGACAGCACAAAAGACACTCGCTGATTACCTACTAACTTATTCAGACGCACGTAGAACACACTGTTTAATAATATCAGGATATGTTTGAAAAATAACTTGTCAAAAAATACTGAAAACAAGTGAGTCTTTCCTCTGCTGTTTTGGATGAGTCACGCTAAATAAAAACAAATGTAGAGACCATCAGTGTGCAATATTTGCTAGGAATGTCAATTACTGCCGTCAAATTAATGCCAGTATCACTTGCTCAAGACTTGATATCAAATTTCGAGAACATTTACCCAGATAATGTTCATAACTACATGTAGTTTATTGAGTCACCTGTCCAACCAGAGAAATACCTTCATTGGAGAGGGACCATAAAGGAGTCCTACAGGAAATATATGGACAAGCGAAATAAGAAAAGTGCGCAATGCGACCAAGTTGCTCTGTGGCACATGGTCAGCAACAAAATTTAACATTTGACAAAACATGAGTGATTCAGGCCAAAGAGAGCAACTCAGCTGAAGCCCTGGAAATAAACACAAAAGGCATTAAACTAATTAGCATTATACGAGTATGTATTAGAATCCAACGTCGCGTCGTCGGTGATTAAGTTAGTATACACCTCGGAAACCAACATTCCCAATTATTCTCCTTGCTTTTAGGATCGGAAACATTAATAACCGGCATGTTAAGCTTTCAAGTTTTGTTTCGTACTTTGTGATTTCATCAACAAACTCATTCAAACACAAAAATGTGTCACTGACCACTGTGTATCTTCCTATTGCAGCCATATTGGCTACGTTTTGAAAACACTAATTCAAATAAGAGAAGGGGCTGATTCACATGTAAAACTTTCAGTGAAGGAGACCTACAGAGTCACATTTATATCATCAATAAACAATATATTACTCTCACAGGCATAATTACAACCCGGATAAAAGTGACTACACATGTCCTTCAGAATGAATAATGGGTGCCAAGAGGACCCGGCAAAAAAAAAAAAAAAAAAACATTATTCACAAGAAACAAGAAACATAACACGTGCTCGCATCCTACCCATCACCATATCGTAAAAACGCATATGACGTAAACGAAAACACTATGGAAAGACAGGTCAACGGGAGACATGAGCAATGGTGTGATCCAAAAATATCCTGAGGATTTCCTTTAGTTTGAAATCATCTCATGTAGATAGACATGCACAATCACCCTGAACAAAGACCGTGGCAATAACTGTGTACTGTCTACTCTCTAGTGTGTACATGACGAAACCGGACGAATTTGTGTAACACTTTTCTTTAACTCCAGGTGATCTTGCATATTTTGATTTCATAGTATTCCTCCCCACAGATTTTTCACGCTAAATTCTCTGTTCGACCTTTCTAACGTTTGAAGCACAAAATGTAATACATTATGTAAAATATTGCGACAAAAATGCAGAAACTCAGTCGAAACAGAGGACGCCCAAATTGTGTGCACAACTCAACTGAACCATGACACAATAACATGAATTTTTATCACATGCAACACTGTGACATGCCTCAATTAACACTTCTACCATAACCTGCAGTACATGTTTCGTGGGTATGCACAGGGCCCACGCCTGGACCTCACTCTACCAGGAGTCCCTGTGACACGAAATGTATTGGAGAAGGCCTTTGGTGTTCTGAAGAAGAGGTTCCCAGCTAACAGCTTGGACTGCGGACAAATCTGGACAACTTCAAGGCTATCATTGTCGCAGTTGTGGTGCCGCATAACATTGGAATTCAGCAAGGAGACTACTGGCGAGTACAGCCCAAGAGCAGTCAGGAGGCCCACGATTACCGTCAGGACTCGACTACTGAGTTGCGAAGTGCTGTATACAATAGCACCCACAGTGAAGATACTAGACACATGAACAGTTACGATGTCATATTAGGTAAAACACCGACTTGGGAATCATCTACAAGTGGGTTAAATGAGTTGTGAGTGGATATTGCACCACTAAGGGTCAGTTGCATATATTCTATCGTAGTTAACGGTAACTACAGAGTAAGATTTTAAAATGTAGTCAGCAGGATAAAGAGCCAATGCCATTTTTGATCAAGAGGACAGAATTGTGGTATCTGAAGATGAATTACAACGAACGTGTGGTGAGGTTTCAAGTGTGCTTTGGTGTGTGTCCCAGTTGTAGTTCATGAAAGCCTGTCTCTTTGACTTTTAGAAGGTACCGGTTCCGGACCTGAAGTTCGTCTTTAATGGCACCAAGATTGAAGATTACCTACCACACACCAGGTTCGGTGAGACAATTGCTTCATTAATAAGCATGCAAGGGGGTAATAGATAAGAGTTTATAACGATAAGGTTTGACATTAGTGTGGTGGTCTGTACATTATAAGGCCTGGCCTATTTGTAAATAAGGGGTAACTTATGGTTAATCTTAACCTTAACTAAGGCGGCTATTGTTGATTTCGCTATCTATGTGGTTGAAATGTGATGATTTCAAATGTATACACCATCCCTTAATGGTGTATTATGTTATTGCATATCAGGCAAGGTCCGGGGTTCAAATCCAGTCCCCGTTACCTTCGCTTGGTCGTGTCATTTTTCGCTTTTCACCAGACATGTCCGGGCAGATTCTCACTCCCTTCGCTACCCAGGGCCAGGAGAAAAGGTGTGGTATATAAGAATGTCAGAAATGACTTGCAACTAATTACAGAGAAGAGTACCTTCCGGAGTATAACCCTCTATCAGTACGAAGCTTTCCTTGGCCTCACAGATATCCAAGATGAGAGCCGACTGTTGATCAATAACTGAACCGAAGCAACTCTGATTATCTGACATAAAGCTGGCAGGAAAACGTCATACCGTGTAAACCCGACACGACCTGGTTGACTCCAACTGTTGACCGTTGTACCGCCCTAGTACTTCGGATAGTTAGCAGTTGGAGCTTGGTATCTTTATGCAAGCCCTTTATCGACTCTCACATGTCCTAGTGAAACGAGTCTAATTTGGAACAACCCAGTTCCTATTGTGGGCCAATTAGTTTTTTTCCTTCCCTTTCTTCCCTTCATTTTTACGCCATCTCGCCTACCCAGCGTGTATAAGAGCGATAAGTTGCAGTCTGTTTGGCTTGTCAACTAAACCCTGGCAGAAGGATCCTTAGTAGGAGAGATTACATCATATGGATTTCCTCATATCGAAACTGGAGGAGATATACCAAGGATGTTATACAAACCAGAGAAAAGAAAAACCGGAAGCAGAAGCACCGCACCCACACCATCCTCCTCAACTCCCGCAAGAGAAGGGTCTCAGGATGGAAATGGACAATAAGGCTCAGGGCATCAAGAATTATGGTGACGCTGCTGATAACACCTTGGAGGATAACACTCCACCCACCTCTCGCTGCCCCTCTCCCCCCGCCTCATCCTCGTCGTCCGATTCATCAGTAGTGACTGTCATAACTCCATCACAACGTCGCCCGCCCCCGGCAGTGTATATTTCTTTACGGAGCGCCACGCCAATCCCCCATCCAAAGTTAGCCTTGCGAGCTGGTGTTCCTTGATGGAGCGCTCCCACCTTGGAAGTGTAGGTGACGTGTGAGGCTGTGTCCAAGACCATGTTGGACCCAATGTGCGCGGAAAAATCTGGAGGAGGTAGACCCCCTTTTTCCGCAAGAGCGTAGCCCTTTTTTTTTTTTGTGGCTCGCACGGACTGTGAGTGAGACGTCACTTGGATGCAGTTCGTGGACCACCCCTTTTACCCACGTGAT
>JYFJ02005643.1:0-23654 GCA_000934665.2 Catajapyx aquilonaris
CTCCCCCTAAAACGGTCACGTGGTATATGGATGACCCCTAACATGTAAGTTGAAATAAGTTTTGCTTTGGTGTTGTGTCTTTACAAAAATAATTATACCCACCTGGAAAATTTCATAGCAATCTGAAGGCGTGTGTCAATAGAACAGTCTTGTTGATTGACACTTGGTGTTAATGTACCATTATCAAGGTGAAAAACCCAAATACACAGACAAATATTTACACCTCCTGAAAGTAGACTTCAAGACCTTTCTTTTGGTGCAATTTCATTAAAATTGGAGGATACACATTTTGGGAATGAGCTGTGAAAGTTTCAAGGTCATGCCAACAAATGTTATTGATTAATGTGTGAAGATATGATCTCAGCACAATCTGACAGCATTTTTGGAATCGGAAGGTTTCTGTGCATAAGGACAAATATTTTCAACCTTCTACACCAATTAGTTAACACACAATAAAATATTTTGAAAAACAAGTCGTGCCTTCACAACTCTGCCGTAGCCATTTTCACCCTCATTTGCCTGGCCATAGCTCACGAACTATAAGAGCTAGGAGGCTAAAATTTTCAGGATATTAGTTTCTCAGTACACAGTTTGCCCAGTTAAAACTTCAAGAGTATCTGAGATGGTGGGTGACATGGCTGGATGAACTGACATGGAATGACCCCTTAGGGAGACTGCAAATGCATTAATGGCCCATTGTAAGGCCCTGCCTGCACTTTGAGTTATAGAAATTCGAGTTAGGGAAGTTTATTTCCTATTAATTTACATTGTGACCAACCAAACTTATCATTTTCTTCGACTTATAGAGAACTTCGACTTATAGAAGTTTTACTGTATATGAAATTCATGTTATGTTTTTTGGGTTCCTCATTTGGTAGGAAGAAGACACCTTTCCGAAAAAAAAAAATGTGGAGGTCTAAACTTCAAAAACTGAACCCTTTATGAAAAGCCCTGGGAAGCTGTTAAGTTTAAGCAAGAGTAGCTTTTAGACTGTGACTTGGATGCCAATTTCATGAATCATCATGTAAATAGGAATTGTACAGTGTACGCAACAATTGACGTTATGAATGTCACCAAAATTTAGCGCCAAAAAATAATAAGACAACATAAGAAAAGATAATGGCACAGCAATTCAAAGGGACCACTCTGATCTGTTAGTCACATTTTTAAAAATGCCTTCTAAAATTGAAACAGAAATCAAAATAGATCTGCATCGTCGACAATGTGTAGAGAGAGAATAAAAGAGCTTATGAAGAAATCACCCTAATGAGGAAAAATCACTAATTTATTGTCAGAAAAATTGACTCAATTTAAGCAGATTCTAAAATGATTTTAACATAAGTCACTGTCTAACACTGTCTAAACACTCCTCTTCATTTCAAGTTCAAAGCCTTGAAAATACTGTTGAGTTTTTGACTCATTTTTTGGTCCCGCAGAAGTGCCCTTTGTGTGCTCTACTACCAATTATCCGGGTCCGAATTTTTTGTTACGGATCATCCGTGCATAGCCAAAACCACAAGTTAGGATTGGAAGTCTGAAAGAATATCAATATGTCTGGCAAACAAAAAATATCGAATTTTTTCTAAAAGACCAATCTCAAAATCTATAGCAAATTGTATTATTTTAAGTAAACCTTATTTACAGCAGCACACACTCTGTAGAGTAGTTCATTTTAAACCCATGGATAGCTCTTTTATGGTATGTAGGGCCATTTTAGGATTATCAGCATTTTCCTGATTATCCGGGCATGCTCGTACATTCATTAGTAAAGATAATCGGGAGTACAGTGTTACTCACATTTTCCAGATTTCCCACTGCATTCCCCAACCCGTGAAACTTCTGTGTATCAAAAACCTCACCATGATCGACTTGAGACAAGTGCCTTATCCCCTGTACCACATCTAACGGGACCGGGATAGCCTATCCCCGGACATCAGACTAGGGGTCGTAGAGTCTCTCCTTTCCCCCTACCCAGCCCCTCATCCCCCCACGTACGTCCTTGCTCCCTGTCTTCCTTACCCTGCAGTTCCAAAATGTCTGGCATGGCCACCAGCACCCACACATCTACACCTTCTCCACCAGTAGGACCTGCAATCGCAGCACGGAAAGATCAAATCCATGCGGCCTTGCAAAGTACAGCTGCAGGCATTATGGTGGACAGTCTGAACAGAGACACCCTTATGACAGCTTAGAACACCTCTTGAAGTAGTGTATCCCTTACGTCTTCAGGAGATTTTTAAACATCTCGTAGCAGCTGCAAACCTTGGTGAATTGGATGGGTGGTGCCACTCACAGCAACTGCAAGTTCAGATTTGACAAATGTGCGACAGTGCTGCTCTGTAGGAGTGCTTGAAGCTTGTGGTGACCTGTCATATGATAGTGTACATAACCCAATGCTTCTGTGGTCCAATACCACACATTGTCATTCTGGCCACCATACTGTTGATGCAGACTAGTTTCTAGGTGTTTATGTCAAAAATGACAGAAATGAGGGTTATCACCGTTTTCCACCACACCCCTCAATTGGTGCTTGCTAATACCTTGGTAATAACTAGAGATTATTTTTTGCCTATTACAGATATCTCTCTGAAGCTATTGATTACGCATTCAATACATCCCCCATCCCTCTACCCATGTTCTTCTTTACTGAAATGTTAAACAAAGGCACTATTGATATAGTTGAAATAATCTCAACTAATAAGTTGATTGTAAAGTTGTAGCCTTCTCTGGGAGCGTATGTTATAGCCAGAATTACAAAGGAAAAGAGCAAGTCAATCGTGTGCAGTGTAACAAGCACATCGAAATCCATCATGCTTCAATGCCTTACTTTTTAGGGCAAAATTATGCTCACAGAACCAAGGAAGACAGTATTACTGTGTCGTGCTCATAAATGCTCAGATGCAAACAATATATAACTAAAGTGAATCTTTGTTTAGAGGGCATTGATAGATCATTGACATGAAGATAACTCTGTCTATTTCTCTTTGAAAACCAGGTTCCCCGTGTCTTTGTGAATGGCAAATGCATTGGCGGCTGTTCTGACACTGAAAGCATGTTCAAATCTGGAGAACTGGAAACTATGTTGGCCACCATGTGAAGAAGACAGTCAAGACTAACAAAGAATGGAAGATCTCTCTACATACAAAAACAAATGTAACAAAACTTTTTGGCCTGTAATGAACCTTGCCAAGTAAAGGCTGTGTTTTTTTGGCACTTGGCTATACTGGCTGTTTCTGAAATAGAACTGGAAATTGTTGCCAAGTAAAATTGAGGTCCTTAGCCTCATTTTGTTGTCTGCTTTGCTTTTCATCTTTATTATTGTTTGCTTCATTGTTGGGCGCCAAAAATTTACAGATATGATATTTCTTTTTTCGTACACATATCTTTTCATCCTTGCCTTAGCAGCCTGTGCATATTATTCTTCAATTTACAAAACAATTAAGTACCATCTTAACTGCCAGCACCAACAATCAAGATTTCTGAACAGTATTTAAAACAAGCACAATAATTAGCAGAGTTTATACATATATCACATGCATATTATTATGTAACAAATGGGCATGATAAAAACACTCATTGTTGGGAGCAATTGCTGGCAAATAAACTGCAAAAACATTTATAAAAGAGAAATAGTAATATGTGCGTAAGTGAAAGAAAAAAGACAAGCTCAAAGCCTTTTGCAGTCAACCCAGTGTGATTTTTGGTTAGCTGTTAATATTTTATTTCCTATTGTTTGGGAAATGGCCATAAAAACTAACTGGCCGTGTACCATTTTTTAAACTTGCAAAAATTATTTCAAATCCTCTGCGTTGGACTTTGCTTAGGAAATGTCGGAAACTGGCACTGCCTGTGAATTCATTTTCCTACGCTCACTTGCTAATTTTAAAACTATTTCTGGAAAAGTAACGAACGTGTTTAAATTGGCAAGATTACTGGCATCACACTGAGAAATTAAACTGCATATAATGCTTTTTGTAAAGAAAGTTGCAAATAAAAAAACCTCCAATACTGCAGCCACTTTTGCCTACTGAACCCGGCGGCAGTAGTACCCGAGAGTTTTACACTTCTCACATAGATGCTGCGGATGGACTTTGGACTGATCTGACACATCAAGTCCATCTGGTTTCTCCAGTGGCCTCTGAAATGGGGAATTGGAAAAATAGTTTCAAGTTATAATCAGTTGGTGACATGTTGCACTCCCGAGATGTTTCTGACCTGCTTGTGCGGATAGACGTTAATATGACACTTGATGCACTCCTGCCCCATGTTGGCCCAGCTGTTTCCAGACATCCACTTCCTCTTGCACTTGGGACATTTGTACTCCCCGAAGCATCTCTTCTTGCCCTGGTACGGTGTCAGCCCCTCCCCTTTTGGACGAGCCTGCCAACGGGACAAAATGTGAATAAATTTCTGGTGACGTCACCAGGGTGAAGTAGCAAAACATATTCCACTTGATCCAGGCGATGAGACTCAATTGACCCCAACTAATTGCCCATGCAATGTTGGGTTGCCCTGCAGTGTTGCAACGTATGGTTTCTTTACCTGAGGGCAATCTTTGATGTAATGACCCTTTTTGAAGCACAGGTGACACAAGTAGCTGGGTGGAGGTCGCTTGGTGGGCTTCTTCTCCAGGCTCAGGTTGAGGTCACCGAATTGATCCACCAGTTCTCCTGTTGGGGGTACAGTTTAATGAGTCTGTTGATGCCCATTTTATCACGGCTCTGCATTGACAAATGAGTCACTAAGATATTGTTGTTATTTAATTAATTAATTACTTAATTAATGAGAGATCATGTGGACAAACCTAGGCTTCCGCTGAGACTGTTTGGACCCGGGATACCGTTATGCAGTCCTGCCAGTCCGTTGAGCTGCGCGTTAGGAGGTGCACAGTAGGACGAAGGGCCGTTGGGGGGATGGGAGTGGGGGTGGGAGAGCGGGTGCGGGGGAGGGGGTTGGGGAGGGCCAGATGGGTGCTGGGGGTGGGGGCCTTGCCTGGCGTTGGGACCCTGGGCCGACCCGGGGCCGCTCCCGTACGCATTGCCATATGCTTGGAAGGGAGTCCACACCCCGGACAGAATTTTGGACTGGTGCTGAAATATAACATTGATAAAATAAAGTAAGTTCATTAGCAGTAGAGTCCGGTTGCACCACCTCCAGAAAAATATTCCGGCTGGAAAAGAGCCAGAAAAGTTCGTTATTGGTCACTGTTCACAACATTGTTAACAACATTGAAAACCAAACTTTTCTGGCTCTTTTCCAGCTGGAATATTTTCCTGCAGGTGGTGCAACCGGTCTTATGTCGTTCCACCAGTGTATAATGGTTGGGACTGACCTGCTCATTTGTTTGGGCTTGATCAGCCAAGGTGAGATAGACCCAATTGAGTAGTTGGGCTGGGGGGTAGACGGATGCTGAAGCGTCGATTCCTGCTAAGGAGGCCATGGCTTGCTGGAGGAGGAGCTGATGGGGAGGGCCTTGGGGAGGGGCCGGGGGAGGGGCCAAGGGAGGGGCCAGAGATTGGAGGGCGTGGTGAGTATGGTGGTGGTGGTGGTGTGGGTGGTGGACTAGAGGTGGGGGTGGGGGAAGGGGTGGGAGGGGCGGAGGGGGCGGGGGCGTGTCTTGGGCCAGCTCTCCTCCAATTACCGGCCTTCTTCCTCCCTCCTCCTCCGCCCTCGGATGACTCACACCCGATACGTCAGGTGAACTGTGAGAAAACACAATTTGAAATATGATGTACATTTTAATTTTTAAATTTAAATTTACAAAATCGCACAGGGTAGGAACTCACTACATGCAATAATGGCAATTAACGTTTTCCAACAGTTAACTAGTGTTGATTGCGGATTTTCATGATACGTGAGAGATGCACTTTCACGCTGATATAATAGTATGTCGGTAATCTAAATGACCTAATGGAGCTAGGTTTCCCGGGCCATCCGCGATTTGAATGGCTGATCCCCGTTTTGTGGGAATTGCGCTTTTTTTGCGGGTTAATTTTGTAAGCCTGATTGAACAGGGTTTTATTGTCATCATATAAAGGCGCTAGTATTTTGATAGAGTAGGCTACTTATTCATTTATTTGCCTCGAGAGTAGAGGAACTTGCATTATATTGTATATACGTACTATCTGTAAAAAAGTTATGGCCAGACGTATCCTGGAACTATGCAACAATCAGCTCTATGCGAAGTCTACGAAGAAAAAGTAAATACTGGAGTGCTATTGATTGTATACAGCCAGACAGATAGTCCTGTATACATTCTCGCAGAAGTGTTTGTACAGCCTGTAGTTGTTAATTAATTAGCGCTAGAATACATAATATGCCTCAGGTTGACTATCAATAATCCCTGTTTTGTAGTGATTACTAGAGAGTGAGAGAGAGAGAACTCCTCGTTATACGAGCACAGGGCGAGTAATATAATGATTTACCACACGTTTTTGGCTGTAAATCGCAAATAAGTTGAAAAAACATGCCCATATCAAATTAAAGAAAAATTGCACTGACTTGATTATTGGAATTTATCTCCATCTTGGATCTTTAGAAATATCACAGTATATCCTATTTTCAATGTTGCCTGATGTTATTTGTACATTTTGTCTGGATCACAGGTTTATGGGCCGCTATATTCAGTGAATTCACAAATGATCCTGCAGCTAGTGAATGCAGCCAAGTGAAGCATTTTAAAGGTGCTGGACTCACTACTTTTCACTTAACATGGATGAAGGAAATGACATATCGAATAACTGGATATAAAGATATCTTTTATGGGGAAAAAAACTGCAGCCAATCTCCAGCTTCTTTCATGATTTGCAGCAAAGTATGCTGGTTTCGTTTTACATTACTCAGCACCATGTGTAGAGGATGACGTATAATGCAGAGTATGGTTGAGAATAGCTCTCAGGCCTGATCTATAGACAAATGTGATTGTATATTTCCTTTTTTTGTTGTTGCTGTTGTTTTTTTTTAAAAAAAACGAAGAAAAAAAATGAAACTATTGGCAGTAAAGAGAAGATAGTAGCCTCGTAACACTAAAAAGTCACATGACTGACCTGCAAAAGGACTGGTAATGTACCGAGATGATGCAAGGGATGTTGCATGATTACAGAGCATGAAATGATTTTATTGTTTTTATATGAGCGGAAACCTGACGCACTATATAATGACGTCAATACTACTTCATTATAACATTACGGATATTACCTCGGATGCAAGCGGTGACTCGGAAAAATAAATACCGATTTCGGAATATAACTATTCCAATTTGAATATTATGGTTAGATAATTTACGAGACTTCCTCGTATAATTTATGAGTATTATTTTTATGGTACGCTATGCCTATACTCTCCGCTTGTGCAGCGGAAGTGTGGATGGAGTACAATTATTTTGAAGGGAAGAACTTGGCACTCGCAGTGATTGGTTCTCGCAGACGTTCCGTCCAAATATCCATTACAATCTCTCTTAGCTATTCTGTAATGGTTATTAAACTTACATTTTAAATAAAATATTATATTGGTTTTGAAACACTTATTTTAAGACACGGCGGCTGCCTTGTCAACAAATCCCCCTAACAGTTGACTAGTGTAAATATTATTGCTTTTAGTTTACATTAGAGGGATGTTCACCCAGCTATACACAAGGCGTCGTATTATGTTTAAATTCACCCCCTTTAATCACTGCTTATTACAGTTTGACAATTTAGCAAAAAATAAATAAATTTCAGCACTGCCACAACTATTTTTTTTTGCAATAAATCTGGACTAGCATATGTCACACTAATGTTTAAAAAATAATGCATGACCTCAAGCATGCAATCCAATGGGTGCAGATTGTATTAGTTTATTAACCCACGACACATTATGAATACATTCAAATAAGTGTTCGCATAAAGCCATAAATGAATCAATTGATCACAAAAGTTTCCAGCCCTTCACAGAAATATGATTGTATTTTCGCCTCGTCGGGTCGAGAACCAAGTGCCAAATCGAGGATCGTCCCCCCTTCGTGAAACAAAACACATTCTGTCTGTCTGCCTGTCCATAAAAAGCAGGGCCGCCTACGTTCCTTCCCCTACCCCCACCCTCCTTCCCTCTACCCCCCACTTCTGGAAACACTCTCAAGAAAACCCAGCACTAACTGCCGGATATTCGAGATCAACCTCTGCTTTGGAGGGGGTTTAGACCCCCGCATATACCAAAAAAATTATTAGGCCAGTTATTGCACTGTTGCAACATCGTCTGGTTCGAGATATGACTAATAAAATGTGCAAACCGGGAAGAAATGGTTTTATCGCGACACTTGAGACCAGTCTGGGTTACAGTGGGGTTAGGTTTCGCGGATTCTGTTTCTGGCGATATGATGCATCTGTTGAGCTACGCAATTCGTTCAAGGTTGACTTGGGATACGTCATGTTGCTAACCGATTTGAAAGTAGCACGTGAGAATTTTAAAAATGAGCTATGCTTTTCCGGAATTTGGCAAACATTGTGCTATTTTTAAAATATATATTATTCATATGTGAACCAATGCAGTTTAGAGGCACTATGGGGTTTCCCCCCTATGATATCTTCATGCAGTGTAGTACCTACATTTTGAGCTTGGACTAAAGGACACCAAAGAGCGGATTTGGTTTCAAAGCATCAAGGTGCATTGCAAAAAGGGGAGAATTTAGAGCACTGTCAGAGACACATAAGAGCAATGGTGCTCGTTTCAAAAAAAAAAAAATTGCAAGGTCTGTACCTCCAAAGTGTTTCTACATTTTCTAAAGGCGACACTGGAGCCAACTAAGCACTTTGCATGATCAAAATTTAAAATCGCTACACACTGCACCTTTCTCAATTAATCATTAAAATCTAAACATTGATTTCAGAAAATGTTTCACTTTTACATAATTTAATCCCAATCACCAAGGTCTTGTAGAATGACCCTTAGAGCAATCGATCAACACATACCGTGTAATTGTGTCTAGAAATACTCGCCATATCTACGTCATGCCACTAATCACCCAATTGTGATAAATGTGTCTGAAACCTCCAATAAGTCGAAGGACACTCACGAAAAGCACAGAATTCATGTGAACACATACACATGTACACTCACGCACTCACACGCGTGCAATCACCCTCGCGGTCCAAAAGCGTGTCTTGCTAGTCTGGGAATCAAGTCCAAGAAGCCAAAGGCAGCTGGAGACGCTCAGTTGCCACATGTGCTGCAGCTTGAGACGTGCGAAAACAAAAAAAGAAGAAGAAGAAAAGTGCCACTGTACTCTTGCTACTAATGCATAATTGGAGCGCGACTAATCATTGTGTTTGCACACTTTTCAGTTGATCTCAAAAAGTAGTGACACTCATAGATGTAGCATATAATGTACTGGGAACATTGTGTGGTATGCAATGTGATATGCCTATATAAACATGTGATATGCACAAAGGATTTTACATAGTTGAATACATACCAATAGGACAACCTATTTTGTAAATGGTGGTTAGTTTGATATACATTTTAAATTTATCTTGGTGCATAAATTTAGTGTCACTGTTCTTGTAAATAACATGACCTACTCGTACACAAACGGTGCTATTGTCGTTTAAAATCTCATTTTTCACCGCCATTATAGCTGCCTGAGTGTATCGTTTATCGTTCATCTTCATAATCTTCCAGAGAATGGCAAAATTTCTTCATAATATTTTTATATTACTGCCCCATAGTCTGGACAGCGCAGCGGTGGTATCTTACGCTGAACTCATATAAAATGTTAGAATTTCTTTCCAAGGTAACTAACTCCCCTCACTGTGCTCACTGAGGGTTTATATATGTATTATTTTAACCTAGTAGTAAGCAAATCTCTTTTATAGTCGTTTATTGTATATTACATGATTGATCAGTGAAAAGCCAGTGTATTAGATTATTATATTAACTATATGTTTATGTCGTTTCCATACATCAGTGTTTTACTGGAATACGTACTGTAAGTGACAAACCCAAAGTAACATACATAAAAACATTTCTACGCAATTTGTTCTGTGTTCCTCACATATTTAGCCATCACATGTAATGAAACCTAAGTGTCACTTATCCAGCGTGATAAATGTACTATAGCAACAAAATAAGTGGTCTGCTGAAAGGTAGCAAGTACTGTGTTCTCCTTGCTCGTCAGACAAAGTTCATCGTCCTAAACGTACTTCTAATTTGAGCTAACTACATATTGGTGCAAATCTGGCAATACTGTTTGGCACCCCTCGTCCCTTTCCCCCCACCCCCCCGTCACACACACTCTCCCAATATGTCTATTCTTAGTCTTTCCTATTGGTAGAACGCCCAGTGCGTCACTTCACCTGCTTCCTTGCTTGTGGCCCCCGCTGAATTCTTGTCTTCATCTGTCAACCAGTTTACATCCACAGTTATTGTTATTGCCTCCATCCCTCGCTGTTGTTATTTTTGGGTAGCTTCTTCCGATTTTTGGCAAAATGACTATTAAAATCTCAGGAAGTCCAGATCTGATATATAGGCCTACTTGTATTTTGAATTCAGCCTGCCATGTAATGTCAAGGGTGGGCGTACTATATTCATGAGGCCAGGGTTCTGAACACAAGCAGTGCACCATTGATCCAAAATAGTTCGCAAGGTGGAATAGAAATGGGTAGTGAGAATAGTTAATTAGAATTAAATTGCGACCTACTTATTAACAGTACTGTCGGATTCAAAAGTGTGTCCCAGAGTGATTTGATATATGTAAAATGTATTACAGGGAAATGTTACTTCTCATTGAGGTTCCTTGGGCCCATATTTGACATGATTAAAGATTATTTTGGCTGACTGCTAAGCTTTTCTAAGAAATTGCTTTTGGGTGGGTCAGCATCCATTGCAAACCAATTTGTCACCTTAATGTAATAATATAGACAGCTAGTGTTCAATAGTCTGGTGCCATTTGGAATTTTGGTTAAATAAGATGGATACTCATCAATCTTGATAAGACCTACCAAAAAAAACAAGTTAAAAATATGCGTAAAGTCTAAGACTCTAAATATTCACTCTGTTACCTGAAACTTTTGTAAGTAAAGTCCCATAAAAATGTTTATATCGATATAGTCTCAAGAATATTGGTTTACACACACTTTGCGAACCGAGAGAACAATATATGTCAGTAAAGTCGTTTTCCGTGTCTGTTATTTACCGGGTGTAAAAGGCGTCCTGAGAGACCCTACGAAAAATGCGGATAGCCTGGTACACACTGGCGAAATGCAAGCTTTCCTCTTCGAAAGTTTCGGAATTGGTCGTGCCCTGCGGGATTCAAACGTGCCCGTAGCCGATGAAGAGGTTGGAGTGCCTGCTGCTGCTCTGTGTAAGCTTATAGTCCTGCACTACTACGTACTATTACTACTACTACGGCACTGAAGAAAAACAATATCCCTGAATGTCCATTACTGTGCAGCACCGGACTAATATTTACTCGCGGAATTTCGGAAACCACGATCAGGGGATGTAGGTCAGTGAACGAGTCAAACTTTGCTCAACATTGCATAGTTGCAACGATTGAGCAATGGTTGACTCTGGAGGCATATACTCATCCAGGTCACTCGCAATCGACGAAGTCGATTGACGTCAAAATGACGTCGCCAATGATGACCAGGGCAGGGCGAGGAGAATTGGCGACGTCATTTTAACGTCAATCGACTTTGTCGAATGCGAGTGACCTGGATGAGTATATACGCCTCCTGGAGTTGGAGAAACTTGCAGCATTGTGAGAGAAAATGTTTGATATTTGCAGACATATTTTTGTTGAAATGGAATTCGATGTGAATGACATAACTACTACTAGTGAAGTTACTTTTTAAGGACTGGTTTAGAAGTGAACTGAACCAGTGCTTAACTCTGTAATCCGTAACAATTATAAAACACCTTTCAAATTAAATATTGGCAAACGGCGAGAGTGTCACGTGTGGATTAGTTATGTGCCACGAGTGTAACTCTGTCCGAAGTGACAAATCCTCACTCATTTGCCTAATTTTACGATTACTCATCCGTCTTTGTGGAATAGCGAGGGTTTTTGGATGGGGGGTGCGGGAGTATTCACATATACAGAGGGGGTTACCACATGCAAAGAGCTTTTCCCTTGATCCCTAGACTTGCACAATGGCGTTAATGAGATTTAACCCCTCCCTTGCGGTGGAATTAACTAAGCCATGGAAGGGACTAGAGGAGGGAAAGGGATGAATAAAGTACGTGCCACTTTTATGTTGACACAAAATTCCGATCGCAAATATATATGACAGGTCGTGACGTCACGGTTAAGAAAATGGAGAAAGAGGGGAGGGGGAAAAATAGGATTTGGAGCGAGGGTTGAAGGAATCCGGACCCAATATCCGAGGATTTCCTTTTTTTATATATATACGGTTGGGTGGTGGTAAATCGGCTGCTGGAATTGATTTTCCCATCTTGGCTTCCACTTGGAGTGGCATTTCCACGCAAATGCCTTCCTACCGACAGCTTTCTCCATTTTTTTTTTTGGTTGGCAATAAAAGCAAAGTGGATCCAAAATGGCGGACCTGCCCGCGGAGTGAGGATTTGCACGCGTTTTTGAGTCGCTCTACTGACAATATCGTTTTCTACGGGTATATATGAGGCCATATAGGAGACGGAAACTGAAATGTTACACTTCACGACATAATGTCATGGAGAACATGGGCTTGGATCGAGACTGGCTTGTCATGTTGACAAAAAAGTATTTTATGCTGAAACAATGTCGTATGCTGTGGAAGCAAAGGTCTGCCACTTTATATGGACCACAAGGCTTGGAAGGGCTTGACTTTAAGTCTTTAATTTAAATATATAGATTCAAGGCAATCGCTGCTGTCGTTCGTGATGTACAGCCAATCATGTGGGTTGAATATTAAAAGGCTGGTCCTGCAAGTGTGAAAGGTTTTTACAGAAATGCGTTTTTAAAATCATGTATAGAAGGTATTTTTCTTGCACATCTTAAAGGTGTAAGTAGCACTGGGTTACTATACAAAAACCGGAACTTTTCTTAGAAGTTTCAAAATATCCTCAATGAAAACTTATACAGTAGCTATGTCATCGGGGCTATAACTCACACGCGAACTACAAAAAGGACCCGAAGAAAAGGATTCAAGTTTGCAATAATAACTTACGTAAGAGTTTGGCATTTACAGCCCTGCACTTCCAGGCTTTTGTAATGCTGTTTGTCTAAATATATATTGGACTATATGGCAATACAAAAAGTACTGCACAAAAAAGAAAACACATTTCCGTAAAACTTTTGCTACTATTTGCACTATAACGACCGACACATGTCTTTAACATGTCAGAGCCAAAAATATGTCGCAGTTGTGCGACTGTTCAGTGCGGAAAATTTTGCACATACTTTCGGTACTATAACTTGATATTTATGACTCTAAATAATGGTGCGGCCATGCCCATTCCCATTTTAATGATTAGTACAAAGGGCAACTGTTATGTATTTGTTACCGTTGTAAATGCCGCTACCGGTTTATAATAGGCGCATCTGTTCAGCTTTAATACAGATGTAACGAAGTCAAACATTTTCGTCAAGTATTTATGGTACATCCTGTGAGTTATACCACCCGCCCAACTTGTTCCGCGGGTATTGGCACTCACAGGATATTAGAAGAATATTAGATTCGTAATTGTGAAAAGTTCATTAGCTATGTAATATAATGATATTTATGCACTTGATTAGTCTAAGATTGGTTTCTATGATCTAGAGTAATGTCAGATGTGATGAGTTACTTTTTTCACCTGATGATGATTACCTTTTTATGGCCTGGTTGTAATGTTGCGTTTATTATTTTTGTTTACGACAATGTAGGCTATTTCTGTCTTTATTAGTAGTTGCTGGTGGCATGCTCCCCACGGTGTATGAAAGTGAATTCATCCGCTGCTCTAAGTACCGCAGCAATTGCAATGGTGAAAGGGTTCATTAAGGAATTTTCTCATTTCGAATGAAAATCAGCAGTGTGGATAATAAGACGTCTTAAACCGGATCAGGCTCGGTTTGTAAAGGCAGTTAGCCGAGATTCTCAACATTTTGGTTCGACTCTTGGTATAAAACCCTCCTCTCGACATTATTCCAGGTTTTTCAGTCGGCTACACACAAAAGTGAGTTGGGATCACAATTATTGCACCCACCGCCATTTTATCTCTCCTCCCTCCCCCCCAATTCCCTCCAACGCCCCCAAAATCAAATCAAACTGGATTCACAAACTCGGTTAATTTGTTTCCCAGGATGTGGCGCGTGGAAGAGAGAGATCCGACCTATGCAAATGTAATCCGCCCCAAGTCCAATCAACCCGGTGCCAAACGAAGGTCATTCAGGTTTTCTCCCTGGCACACCTCGACCCAGCCCTTCCCCCCTCCCCCCCATTCAAAAATATGCACCCTACCAATATTTGCATGCCAAAAAATGTGCCAGATCTTCATATATACTGAAGGAAACCAGGGGGGATTTTATTCAAATGTGTTTTATTGTTGGAAGTCAGGGGGAAACATCCTTTCCCTCTACAGCATGCAGACACACAAATGACGTCAGGTCTGCTGAATTTTAAAACGTTGTTAAGCCGGAGGCAACTGCCAGTGCAGTTTAGGCAAAATAAAATCGCAGGTAACACCGGATTCGTTTTAAATGAATAATTTGTGGTCGTTTGGCGCCAGGTGCAATAACCGACCTGGATAAATGGTGTAGTGTAAGTGTGCATAGCTTCACTGTGGGATTTGATGTGTGTAATGTACAAGGTGGTCGAAAATGATTTTAATAGCACGAATGGGGTACGTATAGTGTTCATAATGATGCAGGGTATATCAAAGGATACATTGTGTTGGGGAGTTTTGTTTTTGAATAATAACTCTTTTATGAATACAGTAACTTCACATCATTGTACTGTATACAACCTCAGGTAATAACTGTTGAAATTCATACACTAGAAATGCAACAAAAAATGGAAATATGGAAAAGACTGGTCTGGCTGTTATCTGAGGCGTGGCACTTTGAAACTTCTGCACTAGAGTGTAAATGATTGACACAGCGTATTATGAGAAGCTCCGCACAAAACGCAGAGCGTATATAAATCCTGAATGGTAAACCTCAAAAAGTACAAAAGACAAAATTCCACTGATTTGAACAAGATATAACGAAACCCAGCACCGCTTGTACCTCATATTCAGCGCCAAAATCCTCTTAAGCTTGTCCAGACCGAAATGATAATCCGGTAGGGAGAATAAAAGCGATCCCCTGCATAATCCCTCCGCATCTGGCAACCCTACCGCCAGGGATGACCAAGATGGCCGCACAATAGGGTCCTTTTGCGATTAGCCAGATTGTGTGCTCTCTGATCCAGACTATGCTGCCCATGCGACGGATCTATATTCGAAACAGCACAAATGAAGCAGGGAAAAGTGACAATAATAAGCACCAGACATGTTCCATTGCTTTATGTAACGACCAATGTTAGCCTACTTGATATTGCATAAAAGATAGTGGTGATAAACGCTGCACTCGGCTAAGTGTAATAACATATTTATTATTCATACTGCTGACATTGATGTATTGCACATACTAATTTGTCTGATAAAAAATGATCAAACCGTGAAAGTTAAACCGGTTTTCTATATTACTCTGTAGTTTTGACATCTCAATTGACCTTTTAGCTACATATATAAATTATGTCATGTAATATCTCTGAATGTAAATAATAAACAAGCGCATTCTCTACAAACTTGTGCTCATATTAGGCTACTCCAAATTCGTGCATGATTACTGACATTAATAGCACTCAGCCTGTGAATACAGATAATGAAGTATCGTTACTAACTACGATGTTAAACAATCAGCATGTACACCAAGTTTGCCCTATAAAATTATTAAAGGGATGGATCCTTTTGTAATAACATTATCAGGTACTTCCATTGTAGTAGAAAGCGTCATTATTGCACTTTCACCGAAACCAATCCGATTTTCTCTCAATAATTGTCAATATTTTCCCTCCCTTAATTTACGTCCCAAATAATTAATGATATTTCACATTAACGGGTAAATAAAATCAAAGTATTTCGATATTCAATAAATTTCGGAATGATTAACCATAATGCCTTATTAATTAATTTTCATTATAATATAATTATACCGTATAACTTATTAGAGTGACACCACACTGTGTGCATAACCGACTGGCAACACCGGTTCGATTTTTACCCACACCTTTTCAAATATAATGTTGTAAATGCAATTAGGGCCGCACATGCGGGTAATTGCATGCACGTGAGCCTGATTCAAATGACGTCATATATCACTTTCCACCCCCACCTCATTTTATTCACCCCCCCTATACACCCCCTGCACCCCTGTACATAACCTCACTTCTCGAGTGAATTTATCGGGTAGTGTCAGTTGGCTGCTATTACTTCCCATATCGGTCCCCCACTTTCATATCCCATAATCCTCCATCACTGTGACCCCGAGAGGGTACATACGATGTTATCTCCGTATCTGAACCTGTCAACTGGACCCAACATGGCCGACTTTATCTCTCACTCGGGCCCGCCACAATTTTAACGCGAAAATCGTTCACTCGTTAATGAACTAGTGTGGTGCTTAAAATACTACATGTTACCGTGGTCATCAGACCGGAATCACTCATATACGTTACGATATGTCCTTCCTGAGTACCCCCACAAAAAAATAAGGGGGTTTATGACATATGAGAAATATTTTTTTCCTCCCATTTTTTTGGGTTTGTTCGTAAGTCAATCTGTGTCATAAACACACCTATTTTGTGGGGCCGAAGGGCACGTAATCGATTTTGGACATCCTTTTCCCTGCACGCACGTTATCAGAGTCATTCCGGTTGAGTGCGCCGCCATCTTAGGTTGGTATTGGACCTACATTTTTTTGAAAGGGGACGTCTCGCAAGAATGGAGTTTGGTTCTCTGGGGCTGTGCTTCAGATAAATGGATCGGCTGGTACCTCCAGGGTATAGGCCTACATCAGTTTCGTTTCGTTTCGTTTCGTTTCATACCCCGTGCTAGAGCCTTTGGCTCCCTTAGGGGGGTGGATTACCACCATTGGATGGGACCATCAGTTTCAAACTAATGCAAAATTTTATTAGCTAATTGTTGGCCAAATAATTCCAATCAATGGCGTTCCAATAAAAAGTGTATAAGTAAAGGTCGTTAGCGTCGCATTTTCCATTGTCATATAAAATGTATACCACAGGGTAATTGAATTGTTTCATAGTTATTTCCCCCCTATCCCTCCCACCCATTCAAAATGTATATAAATCGACAGACGGTGTAGACACGTGAGAAATGTCCCCATCGATTATAGCCCATCCCCACCCCACTTTTGCCCACACCCCATCCCAACTCTCTCACCACAGGTTATTGTGGCGGTCCGACTATTGTTGCCCTGATTTTGGATGCGGTTGTTTTTGGGGTGGAGCTCAGGGTGTCCAGAATACACATTATTTTTGACACATGACGTTATATGAATTTGACGTGAATATGTGGTATACATGATCATGATTCTCCTCTTATTAAAATGTCAGCTGGTATGTTTTATTATGCCAAAAATAACAATATGGTCGAAATTACTAACTTATATAAAACTTAAATTTAAAACTTATAAATATCGTTTTAAATTTTCATAGTTGATTCACTGTGACTTTCATACTTTTGGGCTTGTTTTAGTTACACCCTGTATGAGTGTCACATTTTATCGAGCGTGTTAAACAATAAAGTGAAAAGTGAAAATGGCGGGGTTGGCATGTTGGAAGCAGCAGACCACCAGACGTCTCTTCGGTCGGATCGATGTCGGTTTTCGTCGAAGGCAAGTCCCGCCAAAAGGGTCTATCTCTCAGTCGGCGCTCGGATTCATTCCGGCGCGGATATACCGGTGAGGTCCACCAGCAGTCGCCGGTACATGTGCCGTGTGTATATGTGGGGGACCTGACACGCACATATCCTGAGGGGGGGTCACACCTGAGAGGAGGTCATCCGGGAAGTGGTTTGTGCACGTGGCATATTTAAGTGTGAAGGTGACAGATGACGTCGGTGTGTGACGATGTGCCGGAGGAACCGGAACCGGCGGCCAAATGTGTGGTAGAAGGAGCCGTCAAGTTTCGGGATGGGAAGAAAGTGAGTGGTTTGAAACGACAGTATAGGAAACGTGGTTGTTGCGTCCTATTTGACGGTGTCTCCGAAGAGCGTTTGACAGTACAAGTATCTTAGTGTTCACTATCTATGGTGTTTTCAGAGGACTTTGACCTACACGTTGTGACGTGCAACCTTTCACTGTTGGCAGGTTTCAAGAGTCTTGCAAATTGTCATATCGCTGAGTCTAATGGGTTCGGGCAGCAGACATTTTCAGAACGTGCCGCTTGTTTCGTATCTTTTAGATTATGCGTAGCGATTAATCAAATTATTTCAGCACTAATGGGCCGAGAGTCACGCGCTGTCACAAAAAATATGGCATATCAGTCAAGGGTGACTGTGCTATTCTGCATGAAAAATTCTTGTACTACTCACTCCTACCTTTGTTTATCCATTTGGTTATCTGTTAGAACTTTACATCCCTGGGAAGTAAAAGTTGCACATATGCATATTTGAATTATTTACCAACAATTAATTTGCAGAATATGCTGTTCCAAGTAATGGTACCTCACAAATGAAATTGCCATAGTTCTTGATAGGAATATAAAGCCACAAACATTATTACAAAATATGTGGCTAAAGTTTCTTCGATAAGTTGGATTGTTATCAAATTTTCAATTAATTTTGAGTCACCGTGTTGAGTTATGGGAACCTGGCCCTCACAGCTTTAAGTTTTAATGTGATTACTTTGTTAAAATACACAGCGCTCTCTCATGCCTAGTTCTCCTGTTTGTCGTTGGAAGCAGAAGTGCCCCTTTGAATTTGTTCCAAAGTCCAACTGAGTGGAAGACTGTTCGTGGGAGGAGGGTTAGACTCTTTTGGACAGCGTGGCAAGAGATTAATACCAGCAGCCATCCCTAGGCTACTGTGTACTCTCCGTACTCAAAGTTTGCACTGCGGGAGTGCCAACATGTGAAACGCCTTTTATTCTTTCCCAACTACCCTCACACTGTGCCGATGACACCACTATACCACCACTATCGAGCTAGAATGAGACTCTGATTAGTAGGCTAAGGGTTGGTAGTAGTAACTGATATTGCAGCCTAATATTCTGATAGTATTCATGAAAGTTTTATGAACAAAAACACATTTGTACTGTTTCTCTCTCCCTATTCAAATAACTTGGGCTCTCTGGAATTTCGCTTTGTAAAATTCCATTTCGCTTGCTGCTTTGGTATTCTGCAGGTGGAAACCAGTGGGGAGACAAGAGGGGTTCTGGGCTTGATCTTTTTGGCAGTGATAAGGCCCCATAACCACGCGAAAATGGTGCGGGGTCCACCCAGATGGGCTCTCTCTAATAGGACATGAGAGCCAAATTGGATGTAGAAGCGTTTTTCCTTTCATTAACGCAGTAATGAATAAAGGTGGATTTTTCCCCTTTAAATAGTTTTTGCAGCGTAATTTCAATATAAATTGCTAATATATAATTTATTGTTTTTAATGCATTGCTTTATGTGATTTTCAATCATTTTTTTAAAAATGTACGCGTGTGAACGGTGTGTGTCCCGAAACAGTTCACTACACCTATAGGGAAATACCAAACATACAGATTCAACAATCTACCACTATACTTTACGAGTGTCAGAGTATAGAATATCTCTCGAGAGGCCCAAACATGCTGGTATTTCTCTCTCCGGGGTTTTCCACCTGGGCCTTGCATGCTACCCATATCATACGGTCACATCACCGCGCACAAAACTGAAGGGATATGGGGTAATCAAATAAGGCGTCACACACGTCCTCTTCTGGGATATGTTTTTGACGTCGGGGCAGTCATAAACAAATCCCAGGCAAAATGAATGGTCATTATGAGTTTCGAGTGACCTAAGGAACATGGAAATAGCGATAAATCTCCATTAACATCGTGTTGCATAGTGTAATCTTCAATATTGTAGATATAACAATTTTCAGTGCAATTTAAAATAACTTAATATCATTTAATGTAGATTATGGCCATGTGTCACTGACGTATTTTTTTTTCTTGTTTTCCAGTGGAAGCTGCGATGGGGAGTTCTGACCAAGCTGTCTCCTGCTGCAGGCAAGTCCTCAAAGTCGCTAACAGTTTTCTCACTTAACGCTTCAATCAATAAATTCCTCGCGACCAAAAACTTTTCTACCCAAATCTTCAACACGGAGGCAAAAAATTACCTCTGCGATATGCAAATGGCAGAGCTAAAAATGATTGTCACGGAAGAAGGGAAAAGAAATAACACTTTTCCATCGCAGGCTCTTTAAAAAAAGCCCATTTTAAGGCAAGGTTTTCTTTTACACCTGCTGAGGCATACAGAAATTCATATACATAAAATTTTTACTGCAACAAACAAGGTAATGTAATAACTCTAGATACTTTTAAACTGCCATATACTCCGCTGAAAGAAACTGGAAGCCAATATTGGATCGATGACATCGTCTCATAACCGTGACATTTTATGAGCCAGAACATGTTCTGCCATAAGCAAGTGTCATTAACTGAACTCTGCAGGGACGTTTAGATTTTTTAAAAAGTTATACAGGTACTCTGGAACTGGTAACATTTTATGAGAATTTGGTATCATTATGCAGAGGAGCACACTCCAAAGGAAAAGTGTCAGATTCCCCTTAGGTAATGGCAAGGAATGTGAAGTGCCAAGTGACTAATGTGCACGCACTTTTGAGGATGTTCTGAGTTAAGTGATGTCAACTTTCTTGTAGAGCGTCGTAAAATTCTGCAGCTCATGAATAATAAGTGACTTATGGCTTCCGGAAGGGCGCACAGTAGGTGCTTTACTATGTCACCGAGAGAGTTGTCAAGAGCTTTTCACCACGATTTCTGTCTGCTCCGTGAATTCTGAGATAAATGGGGAAATTATATTTGACGACAGAGTCGCGACCTGACACGTTAGCATACTCGTGTAGCCTCTCAGAACTTGGTTTGGAAGGCAATATTGTTCTGAAATCGTGTGCATATTATGCAATTTACAGTTCAAGTACTAAAAGGTCAAGGGTAAGCCTGTAACTGGCTACTCAGCGTAATTTTCAAGTGGACATCTTGTTACAATTTTACATAGTGATGGTGTGTGTGTGTAGTACAGTGTAGTAGTGTCATGGGATGATGAATGAATGTGCAGTAATGTGAAATTGATATGAAATCTATACTCGGGGAAGGTCAATGTACTCTAACGTGTAGTGATGGGATGGCATACCAGAATTTCAATGCGGTAAAAACGTGAGTCATAACAGTAGTTTCATTGGCAAAAAGTTATAATCGGAAATGCTCGATTTTGAATTAATTTTTATATCGAATTAAATTTTAAAAGAATGCTTTGGGTTCCAGATGAAATTCAAAACAAACTGCTAAAATGTTCCTGGAATACCAAATAAGAGCTGAACAACGACCTTAATACCAGAATATGAGCAGCATATGGGACCATGTGAGATTCCGAAAGGAATTATACGGATAGCTAATTAATTCATAATTTTCTCCCCGTGTTTATCCCGACGGATGGGTAGGGCCAAATGGAAAATTCCTTCTGCTCTCTTGCCACGGATATTATTCCTTCTGAAATGACACGCCTTTCATCTTTCCGCCCATACCAATTCGGACCAATAACTACACCCAAAGGCTATACTAGACCCGCAGGTTATATAATATCTGTGGAATTTGGTACGCCACGTGGATTTGTAAACTCACCGATGGTAAATAGTGGCATGAATTTAGTCCGACTATTATCAGGAGAATTCTAATATATGGTGGGAAGAATAATTGAATCACTGCATTTTGGAACAACTTTGGCACATATGTCCTGACCATGTGTTGGTTCAGATGTACTGTTCCGAGGACATCCTATCGACCAATGTGATTGCCACGGACACTCGTTCTTTCATATGTCCTGTGAGTGCCTACCTGCGACACATTCCTCACGTGCGGCAAGTGAGGAATGCAATCAACAGGATATACGAAAGAAAGAGTCCGTATAACAAGCATTTGGCCTACCGTAAATGTTATCCTGAATCCCTCTATCGCTATTAGCAAAAATATTGCAGCTAATTACGTACAACTAGTCCTTTTGATCATTAACAACATAGATATGGGGCAACACTAAAGTAAAGAAAATATGGCGCTTTGTGACCAAATATGTGACATTATTGACACGCCTCATTCAGTAGCTCCATTGATGCGTCGGTAAAGATTTACGTAGGATTTGTGGCACCGGACGCTGTCAAAAAAGAGCAAAAAATAGTGTCGCTTAGCAATTGATTGCGGTTCGATCGGCGATGAAAAGCTGGCTAGCACAAGCCAATTAGTCGGGTAATTGAATTTTGCGGCCCCGCTTTTTCTCCATTGGTTTTTTTTTGTGTTTGACGGCTCCACCCCCAATTTTTTGTTGGTTATCCCCCCCAGGGGTGTCCCATGTCCTGCACTTTTATCCGCCGATAACGACGTGTATGATCGGAATTGGGAATTTTGTTTGCCACACCTGACTAAAGCGTGGGACTTGGTTAAATCCAGTTCCAAAAGATCGGAAAGGGATTCATTAATGTAGAATAAAGGTGTGTGTGTGTGATGGAGGCAGACATTGGGGAAAGCCCATGGAAAAGGTCGCATGAATAAGTGATAGGCGCAGCGTGCAGGACGTCATGGAGAGGCGCCTATGAATTAATAATTTTTGGACCCCCCCCCCCTCCCCCTAGATGCTGCACAAAAGCACTTTCATTCGTATTCGCATCCCCTGGAATTCAGACTCACATTTACGTGTGTTTAAATGGCTCAAGTAATTTGATATACCGGTACTGGTCCAAATGTGCAAGGTACCTATGGGTAAAATTAACATTTAGGGCTGTAACATTTCACTCGGATGGAAAAGCCAGCTGTTAGTTTGAATTCCTGGGTATGAATTTGAAAGTACTGTAAAAATGCTCTTCTTACATTTTTAAAAGTTAGTTACAAGATTGTGGGGTTTAGAAACTATCGCATTTGAAGTAGCTTTTTTTTTGCATCACAGTTGCAGCATTTTATCATGAATATGTAAGTGACAGTGTATATTCTCAATTTACTGATAACCAGATAGCTTATTTGCTTTGGCTTCTTTCCAATCAGTCAATTAACTGCGTATTTTATGCTACCTTTGGATCCAGTCCGGGCTATGCATACCATTCCCTCGATCCTTTGCATATCTGTCTGCATGCATTATTGGACGCATCTGGTTGACGAGAGTGAAAAAGCCTGCCAAACATACAATTGGGTGTAGATCCACGTTGGGGTTGCACTGATCGAAAATGTTCTGGTAGTGCTGACATAAAACTGGAATAATACCGAGATAATGTCATTCTAAAAAACCGCACTATTGTTGGTCTTTTTTACTTCATAAAGAAATAACAGTGGAAATTGTTGATATGAACTTATTATACAGGGTGTCTATTGTAACTCTGCAAAGACTTGCAGGGGTAATAGAGGGGACCAAGACAAGTATTTTTGACATAGGAAACCGTGTCCGGAAACG
>JYFJ02005644.1:0-33470 GCA_000934665.2 Catajapyx aquilonaris
GCGAGGATATGTCGAACGAAGACGATGAATCCGCACCCGTTTTTCTCCTCGCTTTGCCTGAAAAGTGGCGCGGTCGCCAGGTACCCGGCCCTCTTAAATGTTTAAAATTTGCAATTTCTATCTTTTTAACGCAATTTCTGTCTACACCCCTCAGTTGTACGTTATTATAGAAAGTCAGCCAACAAAATTGTTGGATACGCAATTCGTGTTGTACAGAAATTCACTCACGGAGAATAGGCCCCGCATTTTGTTCTTGCCCTAGGCCCCGCACCCACCTAGGGCCGGCCCTGTGGTCGCTGTTCCTGACCAGCAAGACGCTATTGAAAGTGATAAAAGACAAAATTATTGATGGTACAACCATAATTAGCGATTGTTGGAAAGCGTATGCCTGTTTACGGGAACGAGGATATCGCCATCTACAAGTGAATCACTCACTAAATTTCGTTGACCCCGACACGGGGGCTCATACCCAGAACATCGAGAGGAGTTGGCGAGAAGTGCGCACCAAAGTACCCAGGTATGACGGATATATGTAATGTAGAGGAAGCCCTAATGGATATTTACCCTGATTCTGGTTACTGTATACAGATATGGTCTAAAGAGCGCCCATTTCGCTGGTTATTTAGCCGAATTTATGTTTAAGAGAGCCCTCCCCGACCACAGAGAGAGTTGGCATCATTTCATGCTTGCGGCCGCAAGCTTATATCCTCCTAACCAGCCTTAAGGTAAATAGCCTTCTAATCCTCCGTCTAACACGCCGCCAGTCTTGCCCTATAGTATCGATTTCTGTGCTATTAAGCAATAAGGCAGGCTCGTCTATACCCAGTATCGAATTTATCGAATCCGATAATTTCGATTCCGATATTCCCAGGACCAGCTACACTGCACAATTACCGAATAGTTTCGTAACCACATTGCCATATGTATATTGTCTTGTCCTGTAACAATTATCTTTCATATCCTGCTCCATGGGGAATCACTGCAAAACCACGGGTCACTTGGGCTTTTGGTTGCTCCCTTGACATTTCTCCCCCCTACACTTTAGATTTACATTTGGTCAATGAGTTCACAGGCAGCTGGATATCCCACTAATAACAAACACAACTGAACATGTAGCCGCTCAACTCCTTTATTATTGTAAGTGACTGCTTATACAAGGATTCAATGGCTAGGCTGACACCCTTTCATGGAGTGATGTACAATTTTGTTTGAAATAACTTCGGTAATGTTGTATGGTAGGTATTTTGGTCATTTTAACCCCTTGAGCCCCAGCCGCCTAGAATCTAGGGGCTGAGAACTCGACCGCCAGGTACCAGCTATACCCGCCCCCACCTAGTTTTCCGCTTACTCGTGCGCTGAAGATACGAACAAGATATTTTACTAATAATAACAGCTCTACTTACCCGTTCAGGGAAAACGTTATGAATGTGTTGAAAACATTTTCCCTCCCATAGAAGTCCGTAAATTGATTTCCAAAAAGATCGCTGTAAAATGTGAAAATCTGGGTACTACCGGCCAACTGTTATGGTGATTTAATTATAACATAATAATAATAATAATTTATGTCATGGCGGTTACCCTTAGGACGGAGAGAGCTTCCCCAATACAAAATTCAGAACACAATGATACAGTAGAACACAAGTACAATAGCATCATACAGTGAAACCTGTGTATAACGGAATCGCACGGGACCCCAAAAATTTTCGGTTATGGACAGGTGTCCGCTATAACCAGACGTTACTAATTTTTTTTGCTCGCGAGAAAGATAGGAAAATGGGGAGAGCAAAAATAAGCACCTTACCTCAATATGGTGCAAAATCATAATTTTGCCTTCTCCATTGGACCATATCAGCCCAAACTCGGGCAATATGTTGAACCCGTGTCAACCGCTTCCTCTTCCCCGACATAACTGGACTGAACCGTGAACTAAAAGGCACCTACGAGTCACATGATCTTGGCCCGTGCCGAAAGCCAATTTTCGAGTTTCGCAACCGAAAATAGTCCCCCTCTCCTCACCCTTTCTCTTCAAGGCCACAGGCCATAGCAATTCCAGAAATTACTAGACACAAGTGGTCCAAAAAGGGTTACTCAGAGGCCACCTGGAATTGCCGATAGTGAACCCTGCTGTATAGTTTCTATTTTTGTGACTCACAGGATATAATGCGAACCTTTTGATTTCCGCTATGAACAGGGATTTTCTCTGAAGGGAGCCAAAAATTCCTTCCGTTTCCGCGTTGGGCAGGTTCCGTTATATCCGTCAAAAAATACATTGTATGCCCTATGCATACGCCCGTTCCCAGAAAAATTCCGTAATGGATAGGTTTCTTCTATATCCAGGGTCTGTTATGGGCAGGTTTCACTGTAGTATACCAGGGGGAGCTCAGTACTGCTGATATGCTAACAAATTATAATATAATATCGGCATTTTCCAACTATAGTTTTGCTTTATTAAAGAACACATATAATTTATAAATATCCTGGGATATGGTGATTTAATTATGAAATACCGTAAAATATACTGAATAACAATCTTGAGAACCATGCCAGAAGACTTTGTTGAAATCTTTGTACTTTCCGAGAAATAAATTAATACTTTTCTGCGACTTGCCTGTCACTTCGGATTACCCCCTAATCTACTTGTTTCTCAAAAAGTACGACGATTGCAGCAAATCCATGTGGCACCCTTCTCAAAACTGTCATTCAGTAGCCTATATTTTAACCTATTTCATAACTAAATCAGCCTAACAGTTGGCCAGCAGTACTCTAATTTCGAGTTTTTACAGCGTTATATTTGGAAATTAATTTAGGGACTTCTACGAGAGGGAAATCGTTTTTAACACATTCAGAATGTTTTTCCTGGACGGGTAAGTAGAGGGGTTATTATTTGTCAAATATCTTGTTCGTATCTTCAGTGCACGAGTAAGCAGAAAACTAGGCGGTGGCAGGTATAGCTGGTACCTGGCGATCGAATTCTCAGCGCCTAGATTCTAGGTGGCTGGGGCTCAAGGGGTTAAAAAAGGCCATTACATCCAATGTGCCCTAGTGAAGTGTTTATTTCTGCCTTGTAAGTAACTGCCTCATGTTTATGTTGACTGGAATTGAGAAACTGAAGGATCTGTTTGTGCTGCAATTGTGAAGTAAGTGTTCTGCTGGGTGCATTTTATTGACATATCATGTACATTCTGTTACACTAGAATCCAGTACCGCATAGCCAAACGTGGTGCAGAGATGCTGTCTCCTGGGGGACGCATGGTGTACTCAACCTGCTCTTTGAACCCACTTGAAGACGAGGCTGTGATTCACCGACTATTGGTGGAAACAGATAGGGCAGTAGAACTAATTGACATTAGCAGTCAGTTGCCTGGACTGAAGTACTGTCAAGGACTCTCACACTGGGTCCCCATGTCACGGGACATGGTGGGCTATGATTCTTTTGAAGATGTACCCGAGAAGTGGCACACACAAATTCGACCAACAATGTTTCCGCCCAAGGCAGAGGATGCGGCTGTTTTCAACTTGCATAGATGCATACGTGTTCTTCCACACCAACAAGACACTGGTGGCTTTTTTGTGGCAGTGCTAGAAAAGAAAAAGTTGTTGCCATGGGAGAAGTCAAGGACAAGTGAGGCAGCAGTTGTTGACGTTCAGCCAAGCAATTGTGATGTGGAGGCTGTTCCAAGTGATTCATTAAAAGAAGCTAAGGAGAAGGATCGTTCTCCAACACGTAAGAAGCGCAAAATGATGGGATACAAGGAAGATCCTTTTGTGTTTCTTGAATCCAATGAACCAATCTGGCCAAGCATACGGTTAGTAAAAGTAGTTGTAATCACTGTATTCAAACTAAGGGCTTGTTTTGTTGCAGGGATTTTTATCGGCTTGATCCAACTTTAAAGCCATCATGGTTCCTCACAAGGTGCAAAGAAGGAAAGAAGAAGAACATATATTTCACTACTCCTGCAGTGAGAGATATAGTTATTAACAATGAAAATAAGCTGAAGGTAAGACACGGATATTTTTATTGCATGGGAAAGTGAAAGGTACCACTGAAATGTACTTTCTATTGCAGATAATCAACACAGGAGTGAAAACTTTTGTACGCTGTGATAACAAGGGTACATGTGATTTTCGTTTGGCACAAGAGGTGAGATTCTTTCTGTATATCTCAGGCTATTTTATAATTTGTAATTGCCCTTTATCTGTAGCATCTAGTAGCATAGTGAGTCAATTTGTAGGATACTGTGTTCTACCTATATCAAGTGGGAGGGTCCACGGCTGAATTCCCCAGTTCAAGGGAATAAGTCTGTTGTGGATTGTTGACCAGGGAAATAAATTTAAAGGTCAACAACTCATTAGAAACAACCACTGGTCTCTACACTGGATTAAACATCTAGGTGGTGTCTTCCTGTGCCTTGGATGGTCATGTTGGGACTCCAAAAATAATATTGATTGTGCACTGCTCAATTAATACACTACTCCTGATTCTCCATGTTTCGGATTATCCATGCATGGCTAAAACAAATAAAAGTCTGAAAAAATGTCAATTTTTCTCACAAACGAAGAAATATAACAGACTTTTTCCACAATGCAAACTAAAAATCTATGGAAATTTGTCGAATTTTGATTGAATCTGATTTAAACCAGAATACAGTCGTTCATTTAAAACCTGTGAATAGCTCATTTTACGGTATCTAGGACCATTTTCCAATTAATTATCCATCATTTCCAATTATCCGGCGACATCCGTGCAGCCATTAGCCCAGATAATCGAGAGTACAGTGTATTGCAGTTGTTTTTTTGACTCCTTCTGTACTAGTTTATTTCATGCTTATATTGCCATGTAATGTAGAAATTTGCCAAAGGAGATCAAAAGCTGGTTGTGGTTGTTTTTAATATTGTTAATTTTCAAAATAAATTCTCACTGGTTTCGGTTGTTTACGCAGCAGTAACAGGTCATGTGTCACATGCAAAAATAACTGCTGTTTCCAGCATAAAAAGCTATTGAGAAATCTACTGTCCCATCATGGTGCTCAAAAGAGGCAAAAATTGTAGTATTGATCATGACAATCTTCAAACCAGTGTATAATGGACATCAGTGGATGGAACGGTCACATCCAGTTGTCGCGACTGTAGTTAATCTCCTTAAGCTGATTGCTGGGGTAAACAAGCTATAACATCCCTTGAATCTGGGTCTCAGGCATTGCTGTTCCATGCATAAATCTCCAGCTCCTACATGCACATTATAATTCACATCAATAAGCATTCATATAGACCTGCATTTGTTACTTTGTGTTTGATTACTCCAAGCTTCCCCATCCACCAATGCCTCCTCTCCAGTTGATGTGCTACATCTGAATTTAATATCAAACACCAGGAAGTGGCATTTTGGGCATTTCTACTCTTTCACGAGATTGATTTAACCAGTCTGTGATGAAATTGAATATTGTAATAAAGCATCATGCTACATGTACTGTAGGGTATGAAACGTTATAATGCAGTTTCGAATACTAGGATTTATTACCTCATAGTATGTCATCTGGCTGGCAGTTGGCCCAAAACAAGTCAAAAATGTAGATGGGAGAAAAATATAGGGACCAAAAGGTAACAAGGTAGATTACCAGGTCTGCCCCTAGAGCCTAGACACGTACACCAATACACCTTTATGTAGATCACCTGAAAGATGTATCTGTGCACCTAGAGTTGTTGCCTAGGAAGCCACGAGCATGATAATCATTACTGGTAATCTCACAAAATCCCATCAGTAATTATTATCATAGCCATGTACAGTACCGCTCATAAAGAATGGTATGACTATGGACAAAATGTTTATTCTGTTCCCAATCCCTGGGTCACCAGCATGTTTTAGGGGTCATGAGGAGGCTGGGAAAAGGCAATTAAAATCAAGAAAAAAATAGAAGATAAAAACAAGGCAAAGTAAGAAAATGTAAGAAGGGAAATTCATCTCTAATCTATGTAAGCATTGTACCATGTTGAACATTTTGGTAATAACAAATTTCGGAAAAAGTCGGGAAGGGGTCATATGGGTCACCAGAGATCTAGGACAAGTTGTCCATAGTGTCGCGACGAAATCAGGTTGGGAATAATGCTGGATAGTAAGAAGAAACACGTTGTCCTTAGAGTCGTACATTTCTTTATGAGAGGGACTGTACTTCTCCCCAGGCAACCACTGTTAGGTATGCAGGCCCGTCTGTCAGGCAATCTTCCTGCTAAAAGGCACAGTGCATGTTGCCATGTGTCTTGGTGGGCAGGTCAATGTGTCTGATCATCTAGTTTGTTACTGGTTGGTCCCTCGACATTTCTCCCCCATTATCATTGTGTCTTAGTTTGCACAACTTGATATGGTACTATCGGCACAGAATTGGTCTGGACACGTGGGAGGTGCCTGAGGGTGATGCTGGCTGCCAACACTTGCGCATTGTTGGGGCAAGTCGGAAAATTATTACAAAGAGTAATAATTTTTCTACTTGCCCTAACATCGTGAGAAAAGTGACAACACTGAAGCAGCCAACGTGGGAGGGGTGAGAGGGCAGTCTTACAGCTGAGGTGGCCCAGGGATGGGGAGTCGCACAGCCTTAGTGATCCCAGGTGACCTCTGCTGTATATGTGCACAGGGATAGCTTTTTTAGATGAAGGAAAGAAGACTGCTAATTATACACTACTAAGAGAGGGTTGCAAGGGTTATGGAGTAAGAGACAAATTCACACATTATGTGAGACCTATCATATTCAAATAATGTAATTCAATAATACAGTCGACTCCAGATATAACAGCCTTCAAGGGTCCACAGAAATCATTTTGCTATAAGTGAGGTTTGTTATACCGTATTACCTCTCATATTGCAGCATGCTGGTGTAGGTGAGGTCAACCAATTTTTAGAAATGCATGATCTGGTGGCTATGCCGGCATGCCGGCATAAGACGAGGTATGCTGGTATAAGGCGAGGTTTTCACATAAGTTACATTATCCTTTCCGAACTTGACATTTGCCTGAAAAGCAAAATTCACGTAAAGGCTGTCAAAAAGCCACATTTTCTGGCAAAAATCTCTATTTAAACAGTATGTTGAAGCAAGGGGTTCCCCTGTCAAAGCAGGCTGACGATGGGATTGGTCACACAATCTACATTTTTTATATGCACTGTGCAACAGAAGTTGCACATTCTCACAGCTTGTACACTCGCCCATTTTCATTGTAACATTATTTTAGTATGCTACCAGATGCATTCCAAATTTTTTTTGGCAAGGATCAAGATTACGGAAATCTACCTCCGTTATTGCAGCATGCCGGCCACCCCCGGGTTATACGGGCATGCTGGTCGACCTCGTTTCATACCGGCGTGCCGCAATATGAGAGGTAATACTGTAGCTGAAGCTGTTATATCCAGAGTCAACTGTATATATATTCAGCGGTATAATGAGCAAGTCTATATAAAGCACAGGAGACAATGCTGCATAATTTCTTGATGAAAAGTGACTTGTTGCTATCTGCAATGAATCATAAAGGTGCGTTCACATATACGTGAATAAACACTAGCGAGCAATTTTCAGGTTTTGCTTTTTCACGTCTTTTGCATCACGAATCTAGCGAATTTTTGGAAAATTTTCCAGGCATTCACGTATCCACTCTGCGATAAAACTTACTCAGTAGTTATGGAGCATGCGCTGTGCAGCAGGGGAGGTAGGAGGGAGGACGGGGTCGGGGTCGTGTGGGCAGGGGGAGGTGTTGGGCTGAGAAAGATGGCGGAGCCCTGTGTTGTGGAGGCAGCCGGCATGGCAGTGAAAATGCTGCTGAACCGACCTCGGAAGGGTGTCCAGGTCACAGTGCACCAAGTGGGGCAATAGCTGGACATGGTGCGGAGGCTGGCCGGGTTGGGAGTTTGCGACAAATAAATTGGTAACTTCCGAGCTCGGGCATTCGCATTCCTAACATGGCCGAGGAAGGCCGGCAAGTCCGCGTGGCGGCGCTGGGTGCCTCGAACCAGCTCCAAAATTTGCTCGCGTCAAAAATTCGCTTCTATCTGCCTCTGCCAGAGGAGCGTGATTTTTAGTTAATAATAATAATAATTATTATTATTATTGTTGTTGTTGTTGTTGTGGTTGTTGTTGTTGTTGTTGTTATTCTTCTTCTTGGGTAGAGGGTATGCAGCGCAGACCTTTATTGTAACTTGTAGTACATAGACCATATGCCCGGGCCCAGGGGCAGGATGACAGGAGGGGATGTGCAAGGTGCAGTGCAATGTCTTAAACGTGGCCATTTTTAGTGAACTCCCCCGGGTGGTTTAGTCTGTTGGAAATACCACCAGAGACGAAGCCAGAGGTGACCCTGAACTCTGCACGAGATGAAGGGGGTGTCCCTAGGCTGGGATCGATCCCGGGACATTAACATCCGTGGGCGCATACGTTACTGCAGCACCACTCTCTCTCTCTCTCTCTCTCTCTCTCTCTCTCTCTCTCTCTNCCGCCCCCCCGATTTTTAGTTTAGTCGCGTAAGTGACCAAAATTTGCCAGCGTCTAGGAGAAACTCGCCGATACGTGAATGCCTTCGGCCAGACGCGAATTCGCTGTAAGCTGAAATTCGCTCGCTTTTGATCAAAATCGCGTATATGTGAATGCACCTTAAGACCTCAGAATGGGAACAGTTGTTGCTATTGTTGTTGCAATTGCTTTCGTCTGGTCAAGGGTGTCTCACTTGTCAATATTTGATCTCGTTCTGGGATAAATTCAATAACATGATGACAGGAGGCGTGGGCATTTTCCATGGCGTTATGGTTTGGCTACAAGCATACTAGACACTGGAATATAAAATCTTCAGTGACAAACTCAATCGACATGGTAATAAGCACCTTAAATTGTAGATAAAAACCCCCATTTGTAGGTTTAGTAATGCACGATTTGGGCGCCCTTGACAGTCTTGTACTCCTGCATGAACAAGATCAAAAGATGTGTAACATCATAATACACCATATGAGGATGTATAAAAGGGTATTTTAAGGCAATATTTACAGTGAAACTTCCATAAGTCGAATCTCCATGGGATCGGGGAAAAACTTCGAGTTAGAGAAGTTTGAATTTTTTAAAGCACAGAACTCTATACGGAAGCCTACCTCTGTATATTCAGCGATGAAAGGTGTTCAAAACTTAAAAATAACTGTCACTATCACACTTACAATGTTCCTCGTTGTTTTGTTGTAAAAAAACTCAGTGATGGACATTTGCCTACTCTTAGATTCAAGGATTCAATTTTCACAATCGAGTCAACACTACTTTCGGTACGTCCGGCAGACGGAGATCAGGATATTCCGCCTTTCTGCACATGTGGCCTACTCTCGACTCTTCTGCTGGGAAATGAGAAAATTTTCCGTACTCACGAACATGAACTTCGACTTAGGGAGACTGAAAATGCATTGATATCCCATCGTAAGGCCCTGCCAGCACTTCGAGTTATGGAGAACTTCGAGTTAGGGAAGTTTATTTCCTATTATTTTACATTGTGACCAACCAAGCTCGTCATTTTCTTCGACTTATAGAGAACTTCGACTTAGGGAAGTTCGACTTACAGAAGTTATACTGTAACTAAACCACACTGACTTTCTTACCACATACAAAATTGATCTGTTTTGCCTTGTCCATGCTCCTCTTGAGTGGAACAAGTGGAAAATATTTTTCACTTGCATTGATGAGGCTAGCTTGCAATGGTGCGACTGAACCCAAGCCTCCTTCACTATTCTCTTTTCTTAGGGGGTAAAGGTAATTCGTCCATTTGTGGGGGCTAGAGTGGTCGATGTATCCTGGGAAGACTTGGTGGTCCTGTTAACCAATGATGATGACCACAAACCACCTGAAATCATTACGTTTCATCCTGCTACCCAGCTGATGCTAAGCCTCATAGGTAGGCCTTGAAACTGTAGGAGTATGAACAAGTGTGCAGAAGATGGACAAACTTGCTTTGTCCACCTTCTTGATAACCCTGCTATCCTCTTACCTTGAACCCTACTGAAGCAATTAAAAATTAGCTGCAACGCATCTTGCTTGCAGGGTTTGCATATCATAGCTCCCTATATATGCGCACGTAAAGTATACATGACATTAAATGATGCCATAACCCTCTGCAGTCATCCGATGCCCTTTATGTCCAAACTGAGCTCCTCTTTACGGAATCAGTGTGATGGGTTACAAGGTAAGGGTTTGGGCAGTGTTGACCCTGCATTGCATGTCAAATACGTCAAAAGCAATGTTATGCATAAGCAGTACCCTTGGTTCTCCTCTAGCTAGTGCACAACAAATAGTGGTGTTTTGTAGTAGGCAGCAGCTCCCTAGTGTATTGCATAATTGATGGTGCTTGTGCATGAAGGCATTCAATTCAAAAAACTCGTGTGTTATCAAATTTATCATATTTACTAGAAATCTGTTCACTACAACAACAAAAAATCTCAACAGGATGCCTCTTTTGCACTGCTGTCATACAGAAAAACAGGCATCACTGCGATGTTTGATTGAGTAGTGTAGACAGGTTTCATTGAATGATTATATTGGTAGACATTTTATGCTTGACAATTTGAGCACTACACCTCAAACCTATGCTTTGGCATCTGTGTTGCATATAATCAATGATTTTGCCCCCCGAGAATGCATGTCGGGCACCTCCCACTTTTCAAATTTCCACAAAGGACCCCAGGCTGCCAGATGGTGAGGTTTTTGAAAATAATGTTGTTACTTTATAAAACAATTACATACAGAAGTGCATCATATCTCAATATCACCGAAGCAAGTTGGTGTGGTGGTTAAGGAGCCCTACTGCCCGGAGCCGGCAACCCTGACTGGTTTTCAGTGGTTTTCCACGGTCCCCCCAGGCTAATTCCGGGGTTGTTTCCGTATAATAGGCCACAGCAGGGCCACAGCCACTTCCTTCCTTCCCTATCATTGGCCCCATCCAATGGTGGTACTCCACCCCCCTAATGGAGCACTGATTCTCCCAATGGGGTATAAATAAATAAATAAATAATAATAAAAATATCTCAACATCAATTTACATGTGAAAAGCACATGCACCTGAGTAATATTTCTTTGAGGTAATGTTCGCTTCACTTGGTACCCTCACTCCCCCCCCCCTTGGAGCATGCGTAGAAATTTGAAAAGTGTGAAATGCCAGATGTGCATTCTCGGGGGGCCGCTAGCTATAGTTGCATGACCAGCAAAAAAATATTCAAGTACATTAGTGTACAGGGTCATCGAAAACGAATGTCCCATTTTTAAAACCCTATAACTCGAAAACTTGCAGACATATTTGAATGATTTCGGTTTTGAAATACCAAGAAAGGTCTAAAGCTTTGGTTTCAGCTTAGTTTGTTTCGATATGGGCTTCATTTGTCGCTAGGCAGATAAAAACGGTGGCATTTAGTCTCGTGCCAAACCCGCCCAATCATATCTGGAGTTACCATTGCCATTGGTGCTGGATATCTCTGATATTTACACCACAGACATTGTTCTTGAAGATTCAAATTTCAACTCACACCACACAAGAACTGATCACCTGGAAAACTAGTGACTATTTGCACCAAAACCTCTGAGAAGCCCCAGGGTTAAACCAAAATATGGGAAGAATGAGACAAAAGGAAATGCAGCTGATAGTTTCCGTCCTTTCCCAGTAGTGGGCCAGTAAATTGATCTCATATAGTAGCCTACCCCTTTCCTACAAACAACGGGGGGTCCATTCAAGTAGGGGTCAGTTCTTGGAAGTGAAAACATACAGAAAGGGTCAAGGGCCTATCTTAGGCTGGACATGCTGAAACATTTTTCCATTTGTGATATGACTATAGTTGTATATTGTCGCGGTCCGGAGAAAATTGCGCCATGGTCTGGGTCCGGACCGCGGTCCGCCAGTTGAATAGCCCTGCCTTAGACATTTCTTAACATTTCACAACTTACATCATTAAGATATCTCTACAAGTTTTCGAGTTATAGGGTTTTTTATGGGACATTCTTTTTCGATGACCTGTATATTAAGTTTTGGTGAATTATTTTTATTAAGCTAGTGCATGTTCCTAAGAACAATATTAGCATCATGTCCATATGCATCCTAACAGTATGTAGCAAATAATTTTTCCTTTCAATTGAGAGTTCATAATATCAGCCTTTACAATCTGTAAATATCTGTTGGCCAATTTGATAGGCAGTTAAATATTAAGATTATAGCAATCAGTAAAGGAACTTTTATGTAGGGATTTTTTAGAGATTTTATTATAAAAAGTCACAAAAATTATCAGGAGATTTAAAAGGAGTCAAATCTACTGGGATTATTGTTGCACTTTAGCAGGGCACTTAAAGACTACTTGGCAACAGTAAATGTCAAAGCAATCCCACCAGGGACACCAGGGCTTAATGGCTTTTGTACTGCATGGCTTAAATATGTCTTCCACCTGTAATGGAAATATTTCTTATTGGCATGGTGAGCATGGCCCAATTCATCTGATCATTTGCTTGTCAACAATGGGTGGAATTTTTGTCCCACTGCTAGTTACAGCTAACTTAGCAGTGCCATATAATTATGGCCAACACTGGTTGCGAAGTTAGCAGTAACTAGCCGTGGGACTAACATTCCATCCAATGACTTACCTCAACAATCATACAGTTCATTGTCACTTGTTATTTTGCAGAAACGGGAAGCTTAGTCCTTGTTTATGAAGAGAACAGAAAGGACGACGACATTCCATTGCGAATAGAACTGGTGGGCTGGAAAGGAAAAACCTCGGTGAGAGCATATGTGCCTAAGAATGAACGTATTCACTATCTTCGCCTTTGTGGGGCTGACATCTCCAAATTTGGTGAGTTGGCAATAATCTCTCAGGTTACAATCAGTACAATATTTTGGTTTGCAGAACACAATAAGTTCAAGGAGAGGGAAAAGCAAGGGGATGGAACCAGCAGGGATGAGGCGGACGAGGCAAGTTTACTAGGACAAGTTAATGAAGAAGACATAGGTGACCAAGATGCTGAGAGCAGTGCAAGCCTTCCTGATGGTGAATCAGCCTCCACTGGCAACTCTGTTAATGATGTAGAAGCCAAGTGACTTTTGAGTTTCTCTCAAACCAATCATGAGGCCACATTCTTCTCAGATATTGTTTTTGTATTATGTGTGACTGTTTTACAAGCAGGTCCATATTAATTTAAAGGTGGATTTGTATTTCAGAAGCACGTTGTTGGGCAACTAATACTTTGTCCATAAGTTTTATGTGCATCTTAGGCTTGAATCTACTGCCAATTTTATTGTTCAACATTTCTACTACCAAACTTAAGAGGCTGGGAGTGGGGTCAAAGATAAGCAATTTTGGTAGGAGGATATTTGGCCAGTAGTGCCTCCTGGGTGCCACATGGTGTCATATGTTAAAGAAAAGTTGGCAAGTTGAGCTTTGAAGTTCAGAAGTAAATGCTGATTCCAGATATGTTTTCTTTTTTAAAACTTGGTAACAAATAATAATCAAATACCCTTAGGTGTAAGTTGGATTTTCCCAGTCGTTGACAGTTGTGATTGGTACTGTAGCTCAATCACCATGATTTAATTTTGTGAGGGGTCCCTGTAATGGCCTGTGTAAGGCCCAGTGTAATTGGCTCATCAAAGGTGCAATTTTGAAAGGATCAGTGCCCTTTGGCATGACCATCTATGTCCCCCACACCTTCTGTGTATTCTCATTTTGCAATAGGGGAGCAATTGTGGAGGATTGGGTGTTTGGGGCTCCATTTGAATGATCATGCATTCCCATTCGCTTCCACGCCATCACAGAGCTTTCCCTAATTAGATTTGCTGTTAATTGCTCTTGTTCTGGGGATGTAGCTGGGGATATTTTCTTTTCCTCTCCTGCATGGCTGAGATAGGCAGGGTTTCACCTACTGTAAACCTCTTGGTAGCAGACCTGTCATCATAGCAAATATCATTGGTCCATCCATAGGCAAGTCCCTGGGGAAAAAATGAAACTGGCTCTGGATTTGGAAGCAATTTTGCAGCTCTTTCTCTTTCCAGGTAGTACAATTTTACCATAATCCAAGCTGGTGGGAAATTAGTTACCAAAAGTGGCTTAAAAACGTGATGCACATAAATATTCAGCATTCAGTGAAAATAAATTGTTGCAAATGATGTATAATTTGTCAAATCTCAAACAATTGCAACCTAAGTAGAACTTCCCTATCACCAGATATGATTGATTGTGTGAGGGAGAATAATCCAAACAGCTACGGCTCTGACTACATATGAGAAACGAGCTAGATGGGGATAGTAGGACTGTGAGAGAGGGAGAGAGAGAGAGAGAAGATGGTCTGAGACTGCGCTACCCACCTCATGAAGATGTCACCGTGTATGGGGTCTATAAGGCTCACCAGGACCCTACCGAGATGGTACTGGGCATGCAACACATATCTTGCATGTTCTTAACCTTAGCAATTCACTGCTACTCAAATCACCAGTCATGACACCAACCTAACACAATCAGACTGGCCTGCATTACATGCAAAAAGAATGGTCAATGTATAAAATTTTTTAGTTATGGGCAATTCCATGCATTATGCACCAACAATTTGCACACTGTTTTTAGGCCTTGTGGCGCCACCGTGGCTGTATATTTGTCCTAATCGGAAAACTGTTGCCACCATCGTGTGCAGCACATGAATATGCATAAGAGTGATCCCATGGAGACCGCGTTCATTGGCCACCCATGTCTGTAAAATTACCAAAACTTTCATGACGCACCAACCATTGCAGGACATGCTTTTCGGGGGTGTCATACACAGGCACAAAACTCTGCAAATGCTGAGAGCACTGCTTTTGAAGCTGAAGTGCATATGAAAGAGGAGAGTGTGAGGAATGCATTGATGCCAAAGGTTTAGGGCCATTGTCGTTATTAGCGACAGTATTGCGGAAAGTGTTAGTCATAATGCACCAACATGCATCATAACTCACCAACCCTCTGCGATTTTCCGTTACTAATATGCTTTTTTCTGACATGGAAAAGCCGCAGCAAATGAAATTCTTATGCCTCTGTAGCCCTTGGATACACTGTACTCCTGATTATCTGAGCTAATGACTGCACGGGTGTCGCTGGATAACAGGAAAACCCATATAATCGGAAAATGGTCCTATATACACCATAAAAATGAGCTACTTGCAGGTTTTTAATGTGCTACTGTATAGAGCAGTTGGTTCCCAACCTGGGGGTCGCGAAGCCTTTTCTGGGGGGGTCGCACGTGGCCGCGGTAATTGTCATAAATTCTATAGGAAGTTTCATCGCAAAGGTTTTTTTTCCGAAACCTACTAACACTCGGGGGGGGGGGGGGGGGGNTTGACTATCATAAAAGAATGACAGTGCCGGACAAAAATTCGGCCAATTTTTTGATTTTATTTCTTTGCGGTGCACAGATGATAATCAGGAGTACGGTGTAGTTACTAGGTCAATAATAAGGACAAGGAAAATGCCACAAAATTGCAAAACATTGCTTCTCTGTTATGTAGCCTGTATTTATTCACTCCCACAGAAATGAAAAGTAGCACATGATAGAAAAATTAATAAACAACGGAAAAAAACATGTCATTTGGCGTCTCTCTCTTCACAACAAACTGACTACCTTCCAGCTCTTCTTGCTCTTCTCTAACCTGGACTAGGTAGTTACCAAGGCTCCTGACACAGTCTACTCTGTGGGTGCGTGGAATTGGTTTTATTCCATCCCAGTGCTGCAGCTTATTTGTGTTTTCCACGATGTCCAATGAAGGGACAAGTATAACTGATATATCCAAAACTAAGGGAGGCGGAGTGGTGTTGCGGTAACGTATGCGCCCACGAATGTTAAGGTCCCGGGTTCGATTCCAGCCCAGGGACTCCCCCTTCATCTCGTGCAGTGTTAGGCCATCTCGGGCTTCGTCTTGGGTGGTATCTCCAATAGACAAACCACCCGGGGGAGTTCACAAAGCGACCACACATGAGACATTGCACCGCACCTTCACATCCCCTCCGTAGAAAGTGATGCAGTCACGCAAATGGGAAAGTGATCGGGTCGATAATAGGTCATTTCCTTGTTTTTGAGTATTTTGACATGATATAAAACATTAATGTCTCTCTTCTTTCATAAGTCCACTACAGCGAGCGATACGATGGCAATGCACGTTACATGTGCGGAAACCAGAGAGGGTGCGCTTTGAAACGCAAAGGATTCTGTGCCACTGGGGATGAAAGTGTTGGAAAGTAATGTGGCAAATGAAACTATGGAGTCCATTCTTGCTTTTTATGCACTTAGATAATAATAATAATAATAATAATAATAATAATAATAATAATAATAATAATAATAATAATAATAATAATAATAATAATAATGGATACTCCGTGAGAGGCTTCATTGGATGGGCCTTTTAGGGGATCATCTTTTCAACAACCGACTTTAATCATTTGTCTGTGCTCCGATGGGTTTTTCCATGTGGGAGGAAACGAGAGAGGCCAGAGAAAACCCATGCGAACATGGAGTGAACCCATCCAAACTTTATCCACATAAGTATCCTCTGTCCGATTCAGGGATCGAACTTGGGAACCTGGAAGGCTGTGGTGTTAACCACTACACCACCGTGCTGCCCATTTTATGTGCTTAGATCCCACTTGTTTCGAGATTGAAAAATCGCATTTCATGTCCGCTTTTCCATGGAATTGCCCTTATTGTTTATGAGAATTATATCTGAGGTAACACTCAAATAGCTCCTGTATTTATTTTTATAATAAGAACTACTGAATATAAAGGGAGGCGAAGTGGCGCTGCGGTAGCATATTATGAGCTTATCCTGAATATATTAGGACTATGCAAAAGTTCGTGCAGTTTTTTGGGAAAATCAAAACTTTGTAAAACTTGTTTGCAAAACATTTATTAATGAAACTACTCACTGTCACTTTCAATAACTCCTTGCCAACGTCTGGGCCGCAGATGAATGCCTTGGTGGCAAAAGCTTATGGGCTTTGACTCAAAGAAGTCAACCACCCATTCCTCGACATCAGTGAGATTGGCAAAGTGCTTGCCAGACAAGCCTTGTTGCATGAAATGGAACAGGTGGTAATCTGAAAGGGCAAACTGAAAAGTGGTTATTTTGATCACATGCTTAGATACCTGGGTCATTCCATGTCAATACAGACAAGTTGGTGGCTCTGCCATCTCAGAATTTGATATAAAAAATCATGCACGTACACACACATGAGCTGTTGCTAAAAACGAAATTTGAGCCACCCAGGTGAAAATCCCACGGAGATATGTCAACGTCTTTCGGCAACAATGGAGCCGGACTGACAATTTATTTCAGGTAGAGTTCTTGTTGTAACCCCATGATCATATATATCAAATGAATCGGAATGAAATGAGGAATATTGTGGTGGCAACAGTTTTAACCTCGAATGCAAAATAAAAATTCTAGAGAAATCGCATTATTGTGCAAAAATGGCACATTTCCGATGGCCCAATGTCACTGTTAAACACATGTTAGGAGTGTTAAATTAATATGGTAGATACAATGTCATGTATTCTCAATATAGGACTGGGCTGATTTTAAAGTTACATGTCTTAAAAGAAGCTTCTCCCCATGCTTGACCCAGACATATAAGAATGGTTTGTGCCCCCTGAGCGCTTCACCCGCAGAACATTTAAAAATCCTCCTTTAACCTACTCTACGTTATTTGGCGCTGCATTATTTTAATGTGTTGCGGGTGAACCGCTCAGGGGGCACGATCCATTCTTATATCTCTGGGTCAAGCATGGAGAGACGCTTCTTTTAAGACATGTACCTTTAAAATCGGCCCAGTCCTATATTGAGAATATGGAGAATACATGACAATGTATCTACCATATTAATTTAACACTCCTAACATGTGTTTAACAGTGACATGGGGCCATCAGAAATGTGCCATTTTTGCACAATAATGCAATTTTTCTGGAATTTTTATTTTGCATTCTAGGTTAAAACAGTTGCCACCACAATATTCCTCATTTCATTCCGGTTCATTTGATATACAGGGTGTATCTGAACTCAGTGCCCCGACGTATATGGCTGCCTTCCTAGCCACCAGAGGATCAACTTATGTAGAGGAGTCATTATGTTTGGGCAGTCTCATTACTGAGATACACTCTTTAGCGATTTTTGCCTAATCGCTCCTTCTGACTTTTAAATAGAATTTTCTGGTGTAACTAGCCAACGAGGCCTTACCACCTGTGGGCAACAAACCAACAAAGTCCCGCCCCCAGACCTTCCAGAGCCTTCTGACTGGGGGGAGGGTTCGATGGGTGGCCTAACCGACAGGATATTTTGTACTACATGTTTGCGGCCAATTATCTCCGTAATGCGGCGGCCAAACATAATGACTCCTATACTTAAATCGATCCTCTGGTGGCTAGGAAGGCAGTCATATATGTTGGGGCACTGAGTTCATATACACCCTGTATATGATCATGGGGTTACAACAAGAACTCTACCTGAAATAAATTGTCAGTCCGGCTCCATTGTTGCCGAAAGACATTGCCATATCTCCGTGGGATTTTCACCTGGGTGGCTCAAATTTCGTTTTTAGCAACAGCTCGTGTGTGTACGCGCATGATTTTTTATATCAAATTCTGAGATGGCAGAGCCACCAACTTGTCTGTATTGACATGGAATGACCCACTTGTCATGATTGACAGAATTAACCAAAATCAGGCTCCTTTACCTATTGACCTAGTGCCTGATGAAGATTTGATGATAGCCAACTTTGGCTTTTCCGGTTGTGAAGCATAGGTTTAGAAGTGAAATTTGAATTTCCTGAAGTAGATAAATTGCACCAAAATAATCTTCATCCTCTGCACACCTATTCGCGTATTTATCTACAAACATTGTTCTCCTTTCTCTGAATAGTGAGTGGAGTTCACCCTCTTACACACTAACTTCTCCTTTTCTGTCTATTGCTCCTACCACCACCAGGATGACTGTCATTGGTAGAAGTACATTCCAGGGGAAAACCCCAGGGGAAAACACAAAGGAGTCCTCCATCTGGAAAGCTGCAATAGGGTCTACTGTCATCTGTCAAGGGAGGCGAAGTGCCGCTGCGGTAACGTACGCGCCCACGGATGTAAGGGTCCCGGGTTCGATACCAAGCCCGGGCATCCCCTCCTTCATCTCGTGCAGAGTTGGGGTCGTCTCTGGCTTCGTCTCGGGTGGGATTTCTTGAGACTAACCACCCGGGGGAGTTCACAAAATGTACCACGTTTAAGACATTGCACTGCACATTGCACATCCCCTTCTACTCATCCCCCCTTCGCTCGCGGTACCTGGGCGTTACGGAAAAGGACCACTTGTAAAGCTTGTACATCTGAAGCATAATAAAGGTACCGTGCCAGATGCCTAAGAAGGGCGGTGCACTAAACCCAATTATATTATTATTATATACTGTCACCTGTCGAAAAGCCAACTTTGGAAATCATGTTTTGATGAAGATAATGGACTTTGACCAATTTCGCAGATTTCCTTCTCTGGTTATGGTCCTAAGAAAACTCATTTCGACCCACATCTTTGGCTGATTAGGTGCGCCTTTACTTGAAGATTTTACAGGCAGTGCCAACTCAAAAACTTGAAAAAGGAAGATGGCCACTTTTGGCAGCAATCTCCTCATATACACAATTTATGTGCTCTATGATTCCATCCTAATCTGTACCCTAATTACTCGAATGTAAGATGCATTTTTTGTCTTTAAAAATTACGGTAGAAAATGGGATGTGTCTTAGAATTTGGTGCAAAGCATTCTTCCATTCCATAGCTAACATTTGACTATTTAAACTTGGTGTGTGACTTATATCCGAGAAAATACGTTAATAATCTACATGCAACACAACCAGTTCCTATTTTTGGGGGGAATGATGGACTCCACATGAGCCACATTGACACTGGAATATACATGCTGGTAATATATTGGTACATGTTCTTTGTGGTCGTATGCATTGAGCCAAGGGACAAGTGATGACATACATGCAAGTCAATCTACACCAAAACCATGTAATAAGTTGCAATGTGACTGCATTAATTTGACATATTCTACAACTTGATCATTTATTTCAGTCATGTTGACATTAGCAGAGTATAGGCTACAGTGTGCTGAGAAAGATACAACATAGCTTCAATTGGATGACTATCTCAGGTGGTAGATGACAGCTCATGTACTATATTTCTGTGATGCTGTCCAGAATGTCTGCTATAACTATTGCAATTATGAATTAGAATTCATTCAAGCCATTTTAAAGCATATCTTACAAATTCACATAGTAAAAATCTGTTTGGAAGCAAGTTTTAATGATATATTATTACATGCAACAACAGGTTCACAAAATCAGTCTTGCAATGGTGATGAGGAAAAAAAAAAAAAAAAAAAACTGCAGCCACTGAAGAACTTGGAGGTGGAGCAGTGTCTTGCATCCTATTGTTGAGCACTTTCATTTCTACCAGGAAAGCAAAGAATGTTTCAGATTAGAAAACAGTCAACATTCAGCATAATTTACCAGATTATGTGGGGGTGAACCTTTTTATGTCAGTCACCACACAATCTTACTCTGTGTTGGCCTCTGCGTTGGCCTCTGTGTTGGCCACTGTGTTGGCCTCTGTGTTGGCAGCAGGTTTTCCCTTCTTACAGGCTTGTTCTTTCCAGGCATCCCTGTCTGCTGCAGCTTCTTTGATGAGATCTTCTTGTTTCTTTATTTCAGCAAGTTCTTCTTTCAGCTTTCGCTTCAACTCATGGACTCGCTGATCTTCTTTATCTGTCACTTGTGGAAGGTGGCACCGGCGCAGTTGCTGCTCAGTTAGTCCCCTTCGGCAGGTGGGACACTTCGGAGAGCTGGAAACAAATTAATTAAAGCCACACTGACTCAACAACACTCTAAAGTTGCGAGTGGGTTTAGGGCGCAAATACGAAAAATGAGAATGAGAATGGCCAATTTGCAACTTTCGAAAATGCACTGTTTTGCATGGTTACTATGATACTATGTCATAAGCACTTATGCTATTATTGTGATATCGGTACGAGAAACCTTTTCACGGAATTCACTGCGCACAACTTGTGGAACACATGTCCACACGGCGCGTAGCAAACTTCCTGGTCAATAGTAGATGAATAAGTTTTGGAGCACAGCGTGCATCCAGGAGCCGTGCGAGATAAAGCCATCCTGACACTACTGAGAAAACCAATCCAACAAACTAGACTAAACAAACACCATAGCGACCACAAGTAGCCGACCAAACGTTCTAATTCTGCTAAGCCAAGGTATTGTCAGATGAAAATGTTGGATCGAGCGCCGTCGGCCATATTTGATATGGTAACTGTGATCATAGCCACCTAGTGTCAGAGTCTTGTAAATTTTCAGGCGCAGTAGTTGGCGTCGTAGTATGACCATGGATGCTGGGATCTAGAGGAGGATTGTCCAGATGTCGTGTTTTTATTCATGTTTTATTCCATGAACACATGAGCAGCGGTTCGCTCTGTTGATTTTAAAGTTTTTATTAGGTGGTCGTATAATATTTAAATGTTGCTGTGAGTTGAAAGTGGGGTACAGGAAATGCCATGGGGAAAATTAGCAAAGTTGTGATATGTGGTATGAAAGGATGTGGGAAAACTGCAATTTTGGAACAGCTGATCTACAGCAATGTAGATAAAGGCACGGTAAGCATGTACAACAGTGTAATATTGCTTGCACATTTTAATATAATGCAGAGAAACATCCCACACAAGGGCAAAAGGTATTATTGCTTTGCAATGCTGTTATCGTACGTACAGGTTATCATGAACTGAATAGACCAAGGAAGGATGTGACACAGTGTCACATCCTTCCTTGGTTTATTCAGTTCATGATGAAATTATGCCTGAAAGTGTCACTGACACTGAAACTGTGTCTTGTGATTTCAGGCATGCTAAACTGGTCTATGCATCTCAAAAGGGCAGTCATTTTGTATCCGAATCAGAAACATATGAGTGAAATCTAATGCTTTCAAGTTGCTCTTTCAGGGAATAAATACATAACTTATGTATTTTGTGATGGGAATGGAAAATGCATTTCTGAGGCTTCCTTATTTTTTTTTTGCTTTCATATTTGTTGACACGTATAATACAAGGGTTGAGTCAAAAGTCATGGCGTGTATTTTTTTATTCAATGGTTGTAACACATACAGAGATGACCTTTGCTGAGTTTTGAAGATCCGGCGATTACAATTTTATCTGGCATATAGATGTCGCCCATATCGCGAGGGGGCCGGAAAACAACAGGGGATTGTGACCCCCTCACCGCACCATCGCCCTAAGACAGCCCGAGCCCGCCGCGCTGGGAGCTGTTGGATGCTGCATGAGGGACATTCGGAGATGGACAACACTGGAGCTTGCTTTTGAGTGTGGGACAAGTCAGAGCACTATGACCGGAGCCATGTCTCATCTATCGCCACAGACAGTTTGAAAAAACCATCGCCCTCAATGTGGAGTTTCAAGCGAGGGAAAAATGGGGGCACTTTTGCACCTCAAAGAGATGGCGAGGAACCAGTGAGGATGGCAACTTCCTGAGACCTTTCAGTCTTTCAGAGTCCTAAGCATAGTGCTCTGACTTGTCCCACACTCGAAATCAAGGTCCCGTGTTGTCCATCGCCGAGTGTCCAGCATGCATCGTCCAACAGCTCCAAGCGCATCAGGCTTGGGCCGTCTTAGGGCGATGGTGCGATGGGGGGTCACATTCCCCCTTTGTTTCCCCATCCCCCTCGCGATATTGGAAACATCTATATGCCAGATAAAATTGTAATCACCGGATCTTCAAAACTCAGCAAAGGTCATCTCGGTATGTGTTACCGTTTTTGAATAAAAAAATACACGCCATGACTTTTGACTCAACCCTCATAGAAGCATTGATATTTACACTGCAGTATTTTGTTCCTTACTCATGAAAAGTTGTTTGATTTCTTCTACTTGGCCCTAACATACAAGGGCCATACTAAAACAATTTACAATTTATTTTTTTGCCACAAATACAGTGCCTATGCAATGCAGGTAGGCAGATAGTGATGCATTATAGATAGAGTCCTCCTGGAGCCGAATGCCATACCACCACAGGTGTGTCTACCTCTCCAGGCCCTCCAGGAACCACTTTTTGGAGGTGCCACGCACCCACTACCAGACAACTGCTCACAGTCAACAACTGTAAACAATGTCCTCTAAATGGCGTCGGCGGAGGGTTTTTTTCCTAGATCTGGGTTTGGGTGCTTCCACACCTGCCGTACTCACCCGACATTGCACCCAGTAACTTTCACCTGTTCAGAGGCATGAAAAAACCCCTTTGCCAACGCCATGTCGAGGACATTGTTGACTGTAAGCAGTTGTCCAGGAATGGGTGCGCCAGACCTCCGAAACGTTGTTCCTGAGGGGCACGGAGAGGTTCCACACCCATGACTCCTGTGTATTCGGCTCCAGGAGGATTGTATCGATAATGTGTGCAGTGCCAACTTGAACGGGCACTGTATTTGTGGCAAAAAAAATTGATTGTAAATTATTTAGTACGGCCCTCGTAAATATCGCCCTGGATAGCTACAATCATAGGCAGAAAAATGACAGTGATTCATGTTTCAAGGCTCAAGGAAATTCACTGGAAAATCCCCCACATCACCAATCTTGTAACAAAATACAGTAGCATAATTGTGACTATAGGGGAGGCAGAGTTGTGTTGCAGTAACTTACCTGCCATGGATGGGAGGGTCCTGGATTTCATCCCAAGCGCAGGCATTCTCCCCCCCATGTCGTGTAGCGTTGGGTTGTCTCTTGCTCTGTATCTGGCTGAATTGCTGCTAGACTAATCCACCCAGGGGAACTAGAACCCCGATTATCCGTCACCCATGGGACCGGGGCACGGCCGTAACACTAAAAAGGTCGGATAATCAGAGGAGTAAAGCAAACTTTCATGGAACACGACAAAAAACATTCAAACATGAAATAATGTACAATATTATGGTTTTATAAGAAATAGGGAAGTATTTATCTCTTACATTCACACTTTACTGTATTTACAGTTTAACTATAAGGCAATACAAAATAAATAGTACATTGCAGTATTTGATGAGAAAACTGTTATTGCTGGAGAGCATTGATCGGATATTCCAAGGAGTCGGATAATCCAAGGTCGGATAATCGGGGTTCTACAGTGCGGAAAACGAAACGGCGATATGACGTCATCAAGGTTTCCATGGAAATACCCTCACAGAACAATATGAGTAAACAGTAGCAACAAAGTAAGAAATGAAGACGTCAGATCGTTATTTGGTTTTCAGCACTTTATTGTACAGTATATGAGAAATTGCACATGCACCTCTCCTCCTAGTAGACATCCCTGTCCATTGACCCAGGCACCTCAAAAAAGTGTCATCATATGTATACGACAAGAAGAAGAATTTGGGTTGTGCTTGACCTCCTTATGAGCAAAGAATGGATTTCTAGGTATTTACCTACTTTATATTTTGTAGGCAGAACACCGGAACCAAAATAGCTATCCGTTTCATAAAGGCCCATACACACAGGCGGTCGACGGTTTTGGTCTTTGGTTGTGTTGACGCCGCGGACCAATCAACAAGGGCAACACAAGTGTTGAGCATGTTTACATGAGTCATGATTGGTCCACGGTGTCACCGCGACCAAAGACCAAAACCATCGACAACACAAAGACCTCAAAAATCGTAGTTTTATAAAACCTAAAATTGCCTGTTTCAGATGTTGGGACCAAAATGGCCTATTAGCGCCTATTGAGCACCTATTTATGCCTTTTTGATGCATTTTCGTGATATTTTCGGCAGTTTTTACTTGTTTTCCATTCAAGTCATCCCTCCCGCTTCAACCTGTGAATAGCAAAGAAGTTGTAGCCTATAGATATGCGAGATGAACTGGCTGTATAAGACATTTAACTTTTCAAGAATGATCCAGTTGCTTTGTGTGAGGTCGAAAGGTCATTTTCAGCACATAAAGTTGTACTGTCACACAGGCATCGCCGACAATAATAATAATAAGAACTAAAATATGGAACCACTGCTAATTTTTTACGGTGTTGAAAAATTACATGGCCAAGAGTAGGCTGTAACTGAAAATAAATTATGACCTGCTTGATTTTTAGTGCCTATTTAACCCCTTCAGTACCAGATCTAGGTGATGAGATTCGCTTCTGTTCAACTTACATGTACTCTGAAGATACAGACAAGATATTTTACAAATAATAACAGCTATACTTACACGTTCATGCTTTACACTATGAATATGCCTGGAACAATTTTCCATTTCTAGAAGTCGCAAAATTAATTTCCATAAAAATCGCTGTAAAAACTTGAAATTAAATTACTGGTGGCCAACTGTTAGGCTGATATAATTATGAAATACATCAAAATATACGGAATAACATACACACACACATACATACATTTCCTTCACGGCATATTCCCATCAAGATGGGGTTACCAGCGATGACCAGGTAGGCCTTACAGTCCACCTGGCCATCTCGAACGACCAGTATAATGAATCCTCTGGTGACTGGTCAGGCCACGCAGAGGATATAATGAATAGGCTGATAATGAAAAGGATGACATGAATACATACAGATACACAAACACACGCACAATACACACATATAAATATACAAAAAACCATATAAAACTATGTAAAATCTATGTAAAAATGAGTCTCCGGTGTTGAGCCATGTTGGGGTTGGAACAACCACTCTTGTGACCTTCCAGTCCAACAGCCAGGCACAGAATGGATTGTTGATGGCGATGTAAACAACCAGAACACCCAGGAAGACTCCATCTCACCAGGAGGTGCTTGTTGACCCCAGAACAACCTTGAAAATTGTGCTATGACGAATCTGCTGAAACTGTCGTACTTGCGAGAATGAAATCAATTTTGGAGTTGTCCGAAGTGAGAGGCAAGCCACAGTAAGTATTAATGTAATTCTCATGAAGTACGACAATTTCAGCAGATTCATCATAGCACAATAAAGGGCTCAGCGCCAAACATGACTAACCCTCTTGAGGGGGTAAATGGTTTTAGGCGCGTTTTCTGAATCAGCAACCACGAATTTTCTGCCGGCAAACATGACTAGGCCACTCTCTCGATTGGAATTCTTGCTGCTACATTCTTGATTTGTGGATAGCTCTCATCAACATCTAATCAACATTTTCTCAACATTAACCTGTGAGGGTTAGTCATGTTTGGCGCTGAGGTTGTTGTTTCATATATTTTAACGTATTTCATAATTAAATCAGCCTAACAGTTGGCCGGTCGTATTTTAATTTCGAGTTGTTACGGCGATCTTTTTGGAAATTAATTTTGCGACTTCTAGAAGTGGAAAATTGTTCCAAACATATTCACAGTATACAGCATGAACCTGCCTGTAAGTACAGGTAAGTACAGGGTGATCAAAAAAGAATGCGAGCATTTTAAAACCCTATAACTTGAAAACTTGTAGACATATGTAAATGATTAAAGTTTTGAAATGCTAAGAAAGGTCTAATGTTTTGGTCTTACCATAGTTTGTTTCAATATGAGCTCCATTTGTCACTCGAAAAATAATAATTCATACCCGTTATCAGCCGGCGGCTCTTTAGGGGGGGGGGGGGGGNCCAATTTTATTTTGACAGGAACGCTTTGCTATCATTTTTACTTTGCTTTTTGGGATGGGATAGGGACAGAAGGAAGCGACTGTGGGCTATTATTTAGGAAGCAATCCCGGAATTCTCCTGGGGGGACCGTGGGAAACCACAGAAAACCACGGTTAGGATTGCCGGCCCCGGGACTCGAACCCGGGACCTCCTGATTAGCAGTCGAACGCCTTATCCACTCCACCAAACTGCTTCGGTTTGTCACTCGAAAAATATAAATACGGCAATCGATGTCGTGCCTAACCCACTCAGACATGTCTGGCGTTGTCTGGCTTACCTTTGCAATCTTTTCCCGTAGGTGCTGAAGATGCCAAATCTTTTCATCATGCATGTGTCACCACAAAAAAGTCAATCGGGGTAAGATCTGGGCTCCTGTTGGGGCTAAGCATTGAGAAACTTCTCATTCAAGACTTGGCATATTGGGATGCCGAACAAATGAAACTTTCCTACGGCAGGTTTGTTTCATGGATGAGGCGACTTTTTATGTGCTTCATCAAGAACAATGTGTGTGTAGAGACCCATAATATTCAGTACCTACGGGATAAGATTGCAACAGTAACTCCAGATATGATAAGCGGGTTTGGCACGAGACCGAATACCGCCTTTTAAAATCTGCCAAGCGCCAAGTAAAGCTCATATTGAAACAAACCAAAGTGACACCAAAACTTTAGACCTTTCTTACCATTTCAAAACTTAAATGACTAGGATATGTCTACAAGTCTTCGAGTTATAGGGTTTTTTAATACGCACATTCTTTTTCGATGACCCTGTATAGCTGTAATTACTTGTAAAATATCCGGTCCGTATCTTCAGAGTACGTGCAAGTTGAACAGAAGCGAATCTCATCGCCTAGATCTGGTACCGAAGGGGTTAAGAGGCTAATTTAACTGTTTTCAGAACCTAAATGCCTACCTATTTGAGGATTTTTTTAGAATCTAGAAATACGTTTTTTGCTTATCAGGTATGTACTATGTAGCACAGACCTTCATTATTCCTGTCTGTGATACATATTGGAACCTTTTTTGCAAAGCACCTGGGTCTGCAGGGAGGGTGAGTGGGAGGGGATGTGCAGTGTGCAAGTGCAATGCCCTAACTCAGTCATTTTGTGAACTCCCCCCCCCAGGTGGATTAGTCTAGCAGAGATTCCTCCCAAGATGAAGTCAGAGATGACCCAACTCGCACGATGAAATGGGTGAATGCTTGGGCTTGGGATCGAACCCAGGACCCTTCCATCTGTGGGTGCTTATGTTACCACAGTGCCACTCTGTTTCCCAAAAAAAGTTATTCATGTATACTGCCACATAATGGGGAACTAGCCTTCATTTTGGAAACTACATAATAAATTTGCCCATATTTTTTGGATTTTTTTGGCATATTCCGTTTTAAGATATCAGTTCCCGTTCCGGAGTAATTGGGGTTTTTATGTAGGGAAATGGTGACGTCACTGTTTCCCTAGAAAATGTTGACGTCACGCGAAGTGAAATGAACGCAAAAAGGGTGTTATAGAACGCGCCCCGTCATTGTTGTAAAATGCTTCGCTGTGGTTAGCAACCGTCCCATTCCGTGAGCAAGATAGCGGCCGGGGCGCGTTTTTACTTCACGCCGCTCAATCAGCTCAGGGGCTGGCAGGGGTGCCAACTGGCAGGAATCATCTGTCACCCGAATTCGGCACATGAAGGCCCCTTTTCTCCACCTCGATGGCCTACAGCCGCCTTGCGAATGCTTTCCGTCATGTCCGCGGTTAATTCAAAGTCAAATTCCTCATATCTCGCAGTCAACCAGGCATTTCAGTGTACCCTTTCGATTGGCAGCGGCGTTTTTCCCGCCAATTTTGAAGGCACTTTTAAATGTGCCGTAATTTATCCAGTAATGTCATTTTGATGCAACAGAGTGATGGAATGTATGTTTACGGGCATGGGCTAGCTAGTTATGAACAAAAATCCCAAATCCCAGACCAAGGCTAGTTCCCCATTGTCAGGTGCAAGGTCAAGCATTACCCCAATCATTGATAAATAGTGTGTATTCACATTGGAGTAGAGACATCATTGGTTTTCATAAAAAGTCTTTAATTTTTTGACCACTAAAGTACATCAAGTGATTTTTACCACAGGACTGGTCATTACTTCATGCTTCATTCAGACTGTGTGAGCATATCATAAATGAATAATATCGACTCCAATGAGATCCAGATGGAGGCCTATTTTGCTCTTGGAACATAAAATAAGGGAGGAACTAAGTTTTTCAATTGAGCACTGACAGTGAGTGTGAGTCTGGAAGTGTGCAGTCTGTGAGGTAGGCCCAAGGGGGAAGTCACTTTAGAGAACCGGTGTACACTCCCACTGGTGAGCCTCGGGGATTATTAGTAGCTAATAATCCCATACCCATAGGATGCATGGTTAAAGGACATTTATAAATTACTCATATGTATAATGGGTCTGTGTTATGATCACATGAAACATTTGGCAGGTGCTACCATCAACAATTGAGGACATCTATGTTGCTCACATTGAAACGGACCGAGGTACTCGTGAGAAGATACGCTTCTTTGATGTTGGTGGACTTACCTCTCCTACAAAAGATCTCCTTCCTCGGCATTACCTGAGCTTTGGCGATGGGTACATCCTTGTGTACGATAGCAACAAACCTGAGTCATTCCAAGCACTTGATGCTGTCAAGAAAGATATTGACAAGAACAGAGACAAGAAGGATGTAAGTCGAGATTACCTTATTTGTGAGACAGTTGAAATTTCAACATTTAACATTATTGATGCAGAGCAAGAGCTCAAAATCAATTTCCTAATAACTATACCATTATGGGATATGTATATCCCATGATCTTGGACACTTGGACAAAACAATTCCAGTTTTGCTTTCATCCCCTGTCTAAAAACCTTTGTATGCAGGATTTATCTTGTTTCATTCCAGGTGGTCATTGTGGCATTGGGAAATGCCATTGGTAGTCCATCAAGTAGTCCAAAAAGAGTGGACTCAATGCAGGCACACACATGGGCAGCTAGAGAGAAAGTGAAACTGTTCGAAGTCAATGCTCTTGAGAGGCAGACATTGTTTGAGCCTTTTGTGTACCTCTCATCCAAGCTGAACCCACCCCCAAACAAGTCAACATTTCCACCACTTGGAATGGTGCGCAAGAATAAGGAGTGACATGTACTTTCCCCCTGGCAGATATTTCTATCTGTTTTAATCCTCAAATGGTGGTTATATAGCAGTATAGGCAGGCCACGCTAACTTCCAATTGACGTCATCGTTTTGTTTACCAATTCTTAGTCAACGGAAATATCCCGAACACACCCCTGGAACCTCCCACTTTTAAAGTTTCATGGAGATACCCTCATGCAACAATTAAGGCATTTGTTTGGCAATTTTTACCATATTTTTGAAGAAAAGGTAGGCAGACTTAATTGTTGCATGAGGGCATCTCCATGGAAACTTGAGTGGGAGGTTCCAGGGGTGTGTTCAGGATATTTCCGTTGACTAAGAATTGGTAAACAAAACGATGACGTCAATTGGAAGTTAGCATGGCCTGCCTGTAGACTATGTTTTATTTATTTATTACTGGTATTCAGTACTAGTTTAATGTGAAATCGTTTTTAAAGCAATGTGGGCTACTTGAATTTTGATACACTGGATATTTGCTCTGCAAGTTGCAGGAAGTACTTGAGCATGAGTATTGTTGTTTTTACCCTTCCTTTTGTCAGGGCGACACAGCCTTCTCCTTGTGATGGTCATAGTTTAATCACCAGTTGGGCAGAGGATTTTATCATGTGGAAGGAGTTTTTGATGGATTCTCCTATTTTCTCGCATAATCAAAATCCATCAGCAGCAGTTATTAATAAAGTCGGATAATTTAAGTGACCTGAGATGGTGACATGCCTATCACAGAGTAACCAATTTTTATTTCACTACCCTTTGTCATCTACCTTACGAAGGCCAGCCAAAACGAATTGAGACTGATATTTTATGTAAGAAAGAGAATGAGTTCACTACTTGCGATGAGTAGCATCATGTTAAGCAAAATGATGGGTCACTTGACTCATTTGAGTCCTCAGTCTGGGACCATATGGACCCGTTGTTTTAGGATCAATCATCAAATTGGCAGATGTTCTTAAAACAAGTTCAAAGGGCAACCCAAACCATAACCAATGGCCAGTTAATAATTCATACCTTGTTATCAGCCTATCGGCTCTTTAGGGGGGAAGTTTTTTGTTTTGCCTGGAACTCATTGCTTTCATTTTACTGCGCTTCTTGGGATAGGATAGGGACGGAAGGAAGCGGCTGTGGCCTATTAATTACGGAAGCAACTCCGGAATTTTCCTGGAAGGACCGTGGGAAACCACAGAAAACCACGGTCAGAGTTGCCGGCCCCAGGATTCGAACCCAGGACCTCCCGATTAGCAGTCGGACGCCTTATCCACTCTGCCAACCTGCTTCGGTTACCAATGGCCAGTTTAGTGTACATGGAACTGAATTATGTGTTATTAATATAATAATAATATATAATAATATTGGGTAGCGCTGACCTTCTCGGTATTGCACAGACCTTATTTATTTTGCAATTTTCACACACACTTATGTTTTCATCACAACGCCCTGGTCCACGGGAGTGTGGGGAAGGGGAGGTTCCCAAGGGAGGGCGCTCTGTAGTTTCTAGTCATTGCAGACCCTCAGAGCACCAGACCTTTTCTCCTGGCCCTGGGCAGAGTAGGGAGTTCGAGTCTGCCCGGACATGTCGGGTGAAAAGCGGAACGACCAAGCAGGGGTGACGGGGACGGGATTTGAACCCCGGACCTCCCGCTTGGCTGGCCAGTAGCATAGCCACTAGACCACCATGCCCCCCTCTATTATGTGCCATTATCTGCAGAGATAGTTCCCAAATAAGCATTTGAAAATAGTCATAAAATCTAATATCTCCATCTGAACAATGTGATGACTTGGAGAGGGTTGTGAGAAAGGTGCTTGTTTTCTCTCGGACAGAGGTTCTTGCGATATCCAAAGGTGAAATTATATTAGTTGGATTTAGAAATTTCAATTCTATTTCCGAGATAATGGCATGTTAAGTTTACATACACATGTAATGGGGAACACAGTCTATGCTACTGGTCAGCCAAGCGGGAGGTCCAGGGTTCAAATCTCGTCCCCATCACCTTCGCTTCATCAGGTCTTTTTCTTCTTTTCACCTGGTGTGTCTGGGCAGACTTAAGGGCCGTATCCATGTAAAAGTTTTCTCGCGAACGAGGAGCCAACTGCGCATGGCTGCATCAGAGGAACGAGAAAAAGTAGAAAATTTTCAAATTTAATCCCCTTTCCGGTGGGCCTTGAGGAGACATAGAGTCCATCTCGACGGACAAGATTCCTCGAGCAAGAGGACTCATGCCAGAGAAACTTTTATGTCGATACCGGCCTTTACACTCCCTTGCCTTCTCTGCCCAGGGCCAAGAGAAAAGGTCTGGCATAAGGTCTGTCCAAAATGCCCTCCCTTGGGAACCCCCCTCCCCTCCCCACATGCCCATGGACCAGGGCGTTGTGTTGAAACAACCATGTACTTTACTGATTGTGAAAGCACAAAAAGTAAGGTACTTGCAATACCTCATATTACTATTATTATTATTATTATTATTATTATTATTATTATTATTATTATTATTACTGTTGAATACGGATATAACAGCCTTGGCTGTAACAGACTTTCAATTATAACGGACTCGAAAGGATGTCACATTCACAATATCTCATACCCATTTTTTTGGATGTCCCATTTTCATGTCATACCCATTTTTTTGTATGTTACAATAATATGATATTGTGACATACAACAAATGCATATGACATGAGAATGTGACATCCAAAAAATGGGTATGAGATATTGTAACGTACAAAAATGCGCATGACATATTGTAACATACCAAAATGCGCATGACATGAAAATGTGACATTTGCGGTACACCCTGTATCGTGGGTGCTTGGAAATGTCATTCTCCCACCATAAAAACATGATGCATATTCTGGAGTAAATCCATCGGTTTTACTGCCTTTCCCCCGGTTGGGTTGGTATGTTGTACCTAACCAAGCTTTGAACCGCTCCGAACCCCGCTCCTGAACCAGGTTCAACTCCGGAGCCGTTTGCTCCGAACCCGCTCCGACCTTGGCTCCACTCTCCCCCGGAACCGGCTTGAACCCGTCCCCGTTCCGACGCTCACTCCGGACTCCGACTCTACTGCTCCGGAGCGGGTTTGATGTTATCGGGTTCACGGAGAAAGGGTTCGGTTTGGTTCACAACCCTGCTTCACAACCCTGCTTTGATGTGAAAATAAATGATCTTTGCTGTCCGGAGTGTCTTCGGACGCCCCTTTATTCCACGTTGTAGGATGAGTCCACAGATTAATGGTGCAGGAACTGCAGAAACATATGCACCCACGGGAAAGGGTCCCTGGTTCGATCCCAAGCCTGAGCTTTCTCCCATTCATCTCATGCAGAGTTGGGTTGTCTCTGGCTTGATCTCAGGTGGATCTCTGTTAGACTAATCCACCCAGGGGAGTTCACAAAATGACCAAGCACCAGCATTGCACATGCACCTTGCACATACCCTCCCAGTCACCCTCCCCACAGATCCGGGCACTTCGTAAATAGGTTCCAAAATGGACATAATAATGTGCACAGAAGAATAAAGGTCTGTGCTACATAGGGGCCGTCCATAATCCGCGCGAACAGATTTTTTCACTTTTTTACCTCCCCCCCTCCCCTTTGCG